>OY747712.1:38155734-38393234 GCA_963556495.2 Valencia hispanica
TGCAGGAAATGGGCTACAGGTGCCGCATTCCCCTGGTCAAGCCACTTTTGAACCAGAAACAGCGGCAGAAGCGCCTGACCTGGGCTACAGAGAAGCAGCACTGGACTGTTGCTCAGTGGTCCAAAGTACTTTTTTCGGATGAAAGCAAATTTTGCATGTCATTCGGAAATCAAGGTGCCAGAGTCTGGAGGAAGACTGGGGAGAAGGAAATGCCAAAATGTCTGAAGTCCAGTGTCAAGTACCCACAGTCAGTGATGGTCTGGGGTGCCATGTCAGCTGCTGGTGTTGGTCCACTGTGTTTTATCAAGGGCAGGGTCAATGCAGCTAGCTATCAGGAGATTTTGGAGCACTTCATGCTTCCATCTGCTGAAAAGCTTTATGGAGATGAAGATTTCATTTTTCAGCACGACCTGGCACCTGCTCACAGTGCCTAAACCACTGGTAAATGGTTTACTGACCATGGTATTACTGTGCTCAATTGGCCTGCCAACTCTCCTGACCTGAACCCCATAGAGAATCTGTGGGATATTGTGAAGAGTAAGTTGAGAGACGCAAGACCCAACACTCTGGATGAGCTTAAGGCCGCTATCGAAGCATCCTGGGCCTCCATAACACCTCAGCAGTGCCACAGGCTGATTACCTCCATGCCACGCCGCATTGAAGCAGTCATTTCTGCAAAAGGATTCCCGACCAAGTATTGAGTGCATAACTGAACATAATTATTTGAAGGTTTACTTTTTTTGTATTAAAAACACTTTTCTTTTATTGGTCGGATAAAATATGCAAATTTTTTGGATTTTTTGTTTTTCTTTAACTTTTTGCCAAAATCATCAATATTAAAACAATAAAAGGCTTGAACTACTTCAGTTGTGTGTAATGAATCTAAAATATATGAAAGTCTAATGTTTATCAGTACATTACAGAAAATAATGAACTTTATCACAATATGCTAATTTTTTTAGAAGGACCTGTAAAATATATATTTTGAAAGATTCAATACTGTGGCACAGAAACACAATGCTTACAGTAAAAATCAACAATTCAAACTAGTTAAACGCCAGGGAGTACAGGTGTGTCTTAAGATTTAAATACAGTAAGGGAATCAGCCTGTATAATACTCAGGGGCAGCTCATTCCACAGTCTAGGACCAACAACGGAAAAGGCTCAGTCTCCTCTGAGTGTGTGTTTGGTCTGAGGAACCACAAGCAAACCATGATCAGACGACCTAAGTGATCCCAAAGGAGCGTGTGACATCAGCAGATCAGAGAGCTATCGTGGGGCAAGACCATTAAGGCATTTGAGGCATATGTGACTTAGGCATGTGTGACTTACTGTAGACTTGCACTTGGAATCAAACACTAAGGGCTAATGTGTAACCTGGACTTGAGAGATGGTGACTTGACTACAACACAGTGTGTAGGACATCATTTTTCAAAAAAGCAGCCAAGAGGCCCCTAGTGGCTCTAGAGAAACTGCAGGGGTCCACAGTTTAGGTGGGGGGATCTGTTGACCCGACAACTAGTTGTTAACATAGAAAGTACTCTTATATCAGTTCTTCTGTTCTTTCTGTGTCTTCTAGAACCCCCAGATGGTCATGGCAGATGGCCGTTTACACTGAGCCAGGTTCTGCTGGAGGTTTCTTCTTGTTAAAAGGGGAGTTTTTCCTCTCCACTGTCACTACATGCTTGCTCAGTAAGAGTAATTGCTGTTGTTGGAATCTGCATCAACGGGCACCACTGCCAGTCAATGACTCGATGCAATCTTCTTGGGTTCCTTAAACAGGAAACTAACTAAAGCTTTAAACTGAGTGGAATGTTTGTATGATTGCATTGAAATTACTTTTCTTATAAAGTGGCTCGAGATGACATCTGTTGTGAATCGTTGCTATATAAATAGACTGAATTGAAGTAAATTATGCACACACCTCTCACTCCTCACACCTGTCCTTAAATAGAAAGGTGACAAGAAAAACGTAATAAGTAGTCCGGTTCACAGGTGTCCTCAAGCCATGTGGGGAAGGCAGCAAACATTTGGAAGAAGGTGTTCCAGTCTGATGAAAGCAAAATTAAGCTCTGGTTGAAAACTGAAACTGCACTCTGAACACACATAGTGGTGCCGAGGTATGAACAATAAGCTCATATTTTCATATTTATTCATTTATATATTTGTTGTATTTGTTGTGATAACAGTAAGTGATGATATAATACTTTTTAAAATATATCAATTTTGGCAAAAGAACAATCACTGCCTTCAGCCAATACTAGAAATTCAAAACCCACTCATAAAATTAAATTGCCCACTGTGAAATAGGCTACTTCAGTATACCAGTGGCATTGAGTAGTACAATTATACAAACATTACACAATACATGCATTTAAGCATATTTTCAAATATCCTGATACTTATTGATGGTCTTGTGAAACCAGTAGTAGAGAAAGTTGCAAACAGCAAAAAGAACAGTTTCAACCATAAGAATTGATTCTGTCCTTTAACCCCATAGATTAAAGTTCACCCTCAAGATAAATTCTTATCACTAATCTATTATTTCACACAATAATAATGGTTATCTACATTGCCAGTGCTTAGTGATGGTGGATACTGCTTGGGAATGATCTTCTTTGGCATAAACATCAAACCTGGTCACGTCAGAGCTGATGGGAAGATGGATGGAGCTAAATACAAAACAATTCTAGAAGAAAATCTGTTAGAATCTCCAAATGACTACAGGTTCACCTTCCAACAAGAGAATTACCACTAAACATAGAGCCAGAGCTACAAAGGAACAGTTTAGAGAAAAAATAGATTTAGAATGGTATATGCAAGTTCCAAATGTAAATCCAACACCGCTATTCAGAGATGCACATCATCTAATCTGACTGAGCTTGAGTTTAAAAAAAGAGTGGGCAAAATTTCCAGTTCCTAGCTTTGCAAAGCTGGTGGAGACATACAGCAAAATATCTGAAACTGTCTCTATTTAACTCACTGAATACAAAAGGCAAGCCATTCTTTTCAAATGTTCAAATATGCATTAAAAAATATAAAACTGTATCCTTTTCCTTCCACTTCTCAATAATGCCCTACTATATGTCTGTTACAAACTCCCCCTCAGCCCCCCAAAATACATGTATGACTGCTTTTGCAAGTCTCTGTAGCTTCTCTTTCAACGCTTTCGCCATTTTTTTTTTAAATGTGAGAGAGGTACTCCCCTGTTTCTGTGGGCTTTATAAAAAGTTCAGATATTCAGCACGTAGCGCCAACATAAACAGAATTTTATTGAGCAAGTGCATTTATACTTCCAAAGCATGCTTGACAAATGAAATGCACTGAGATCATTTCAATCTGTCGGTGCATTAACCAAAACGTTCTTTTTAAGGCTTTGTTTCGATTCTTTAGGCCTGCGTCTCACAGTAAAAAAGTTTCATGCTTTCCAAGATGCAGTCTTATTGCTCTGTTCACTTAGACTTGAACAAAAATAGCAAAGGGTTTGTTGTTGGTTATGTATGCTTGTCCAACATTGTCCTTCATACTAATCGTGGCAGAGCGGGAAAGACAGTTTATCCTTCAGCCTGGCCTTTCGGATTTCAAAATGATGTCCTTATTATCCGTTGGAGCATTATACAAAACAAGTAGGAATGTATTGATTATTGTTGCCTGCAAACAGCAAAGTTCAAGAAAAAGCCTCCAGGAATGCAATTTATAATGTATGTAGACACAAGGCGGAAGTGAAAAACAAACATGAGTGTTTGAATATTAAGATGTTAGAATGCAGTAGTTGGCTTCTCGCAGCCCTGTGGGGAGAAGCAACTGCCTCTTGCTTTTCTTCGCTTTATGTGCCGTTTGAATAGGAAAACAAAGAAATGCTCCTTTGTGCATGAATAGGCACACAGCGTCAACAATGCATAATGGAAAGAGCGCATTTTATGCAGCGTTGACCTCCATCTAGTGGCAGAACTGCTTCGGCTTGAAAGGCATCAAGATTAATGATGGAGCTTCTCAGAGAGAGAGAGAGAGAGAGTGTATCAAAATTATAATAGAGACACATATACACTCAGAGAGTGACAGTATGATTAATTGAACATTCAAAGAAAGCAGTGGAAGCCAAATTGTGACACTGTAATGAGCAGTACAATAATTAATTGAATTTAACTGAAAATGACAAATCCTATTATAAACTACCACACTTCTAATGACTCAGGAGAGAAATTATGATTCATGTGAAATTACGAATGCAATTATTTTCAAGTTTTCGGGGTACAACATAATTACAATCACAAACTGACACAGACAATGAAATGTTTAACTGAAATACAGCCAAATGAGCAGGCTGTGTAAAATAACAGAGCTCTCACTTCAGGGGTGAGTCAGATTGAACTTCTCTGTCACATTTACTGAACCTTGTAATTCTATTTAGATCTGGGTGCCTTTCCCAACATTATAGCGAAATCACCCCAAATTCCAAGTGAGAGATAGTGAAAAAACTTGCCATTTGTAATATTAATCGGAAAAATTTTGCAAAATTCCCTCTGAGCCTTATTTGCTGAACCCTGAATCTCCCCGAATCCCTCAGGTGACTGCAGAAGCACAAGGCCTGGCTAATTCTGACAGCTTTTACCAATGCACAGGAACTCTGCATAAATAAGTAGGCTGTGGGCCTCTATTGTTGTTGGCTGACTCAGAACATTGCCAGCAGGAATCTTCAGTTTAGGCTTTAGCAGCAAAGTATTCGCAAACAAAAAGTGTGAAATCACAAAAAAAGACTAGTAACAAATCCTAATCCTAACAGCAGACATTGGTGTGAACATACATGGCCTTTAAGACTATTCACATCCCTGAAGGCCTCAGATGTTTGTTAGAGATAATCAATGAACAAACAGCATCATGAAGACCAAGGAGCGCAACAGATAGGTCAGGGAGAACGTTGTGGAGTCATTTAAATAGGAGTTTCGTTGTAAAACAATATCTCAAGATCTGAACGTCTCACTGAGCACAGTTTAAATCTGTAATCTAAAAAATGCAAAGAGAGTATTCATCAGAAAGGGAGCCCACAGGCTCTGGTAACTTT
The DNA here is from genome assembly GCA_963556495.2 of Valencia hispanica. Taxonomy (NCBI): domain Eukaryota; kingdom Metazoa; phylum Chordata; class Actinopteri; order Cyprinodontiformes; family Valenciidae; genus Valencia; species Valencia hispanica. The sequence goes on from OY747712.1 coordinate 38,160,797, forward strand.
GGGGGACCAGCAGAGATCCACTGATCAGAACAGTCATCCACTCTGTAAATCTCTCCCTTTATTAAAGAGTGGAAAGAAGAAAGCTATTGGTTCTGGAAGAAGATGTCCTGCTCAGACCCAAATTACACTATTTGGCCTACATGCATATCATAATGTGTGAAAGAAAACTAACACTGCACAACACTGTGAATATTCATGCTGTGGGGATGCTTTTCTTCAGCAGGGACAGGACATTTAGTCAGAGTTAATCTAAAGATGGATGGAGCTAAATACAGGGAAGAAGACCTGTTAGAGTTGCAAAAGATTTGACACTCGGCCAAAGATTCACCTTCCAGAAGGATGGTGACCTGACACAGACAGAACAGCGAGAAGCAATAGTTTAGCTCAAAGTATTGTCATGTGGTAGGATGGTCCATTTAGAGTCCAGACCTAAATCCGGATGACAATAGCAAGACTTGAAAATTCAGATCCACAGACTCAGTCTGACTGAGGTTAGGTTTTTTGCAAAACTGAGAAATATTTGCATCCCCTGGATGAGCTGAGCTGCTAGAACCATACCCAGTGAAAGATGATTCGGCAAAATATTGACCCAGGAGGCCTGAGTGCAAAGGTATGTCACGTTTCTGGAATTTTGTCTTTAATAAAGTTTGAAATCCATGTATCCCTTTCTTCTCACGTTACAATTATACACTACGTTATGTTGGTCTATCACATAAAAGCTTCTAGTTGTAACATGAGGAAATACGTAAAAGTTCAAAAGCTATGAATACTTTTGTGAGGCACTGTCCATGCACCATCAAACAATATCTGTTATTTGCATGTATTGTTTTTTTTTCCCTTTCAAAGATGAGCTAAATATTGATTTAAGTTTTTCAGGATTGAGTGGAGTCTTTGCTCAGCAGCCTTTTTGACAATCTCATTACCCTGTTCAATTTACTATTCCAACATATTGTTTGCGGTTCATAATGAGAACAAGCCACTTCAAGCATGAAAAGGAGATACGCTTCTTTCTGGGTTCATTTTGAAATTCACTCTGTTCTTTGGCTGTATTTTTCTTCTTCCTCCTGAAAATGAATCCATTTCAAGGAAACTTTCCCATTATCTGCAACTATTTTGCTTCTTTGTGCCCACGTTCGCTAATTGGTCGTTCTTTTTAAATGCTGCTTTCTTGGTAACATGAAGACTAGTTTTAGGTAATATTCCGGGGGGTTGAGCAGCAACAGTGGCTTGAAGCTGCCAAATTGCCTCCTCTGAAGATAAAAATTAGACACTGCTTTTTACCATTAGTCATCGGAGCCTAAGGATTCATTAATTCCTCAGCATGAAAACTGGTGCTATTTTATTATTTAATTAGGATCCATTAACCATGAAAAGATTAATTCCCACAACAGTAAAAACAATTCATTGCAGTGTTTATTGGCAAATACACTGTAACAACGAACACACACAGTTTTGTTATGCAGAGTATATATTTTATAGGAAAAAGCTTTAAAGAATCAGCTGCCTGCTGATCTGTACAGCTGTTTACATAATCTTAGCGTTGTTTTGGATTTAAAAAAAATAAAAAATCAAATCAAAACATTCAGTTGATGAGGTGTGCGTATATTTCTACTATAAACAAACCTCGGAATGATATCCAATGAGACCATCCTAGGTGGAACAAAAGGTCACGCTGCAGAGCTGTGCTAGGGCTGACCTGGTACCATTATGCATCCCGCAGGCCCATCCTCATTAAATAAAAATCTCACACACTCCACGTCGTCTGCATGATGCAAAAGAAATTCAGTGTAATGGACTGGACTAACGCTTGCCACTCTAAGCACCCCCGTTGTTGCTTTTAGCTGTGTAATGAAGTCAGCAATGGGGACTCGGATCTATTTGAAACCAACAATATTCAATGCAAGTTTTAAATAATGTTAGGATCTCATTTGCATAGGTTTGGCAGCCATGACCCTTGTCGTTCAGAACTTCCCGTGTTCTATGTTCTCTGAGCAAAATGTAACAAAAACAACTTTTCAGCAAATTTTCCCATCCAAAATTGAGACATGCAAGCTTAATTGAAATCTGCAGCTACAGTTGAGCCAAAACCATTCAAATCCCTGGCAGATTTAGGGTTAAAGTAATATTTTGATTTCATCAACATGTTTTTTTTTTTTTTTTGAGTAGAAGTAATTGTAATGTTTTGGAGTGGCCCAGGCAGAGTCCTGACATGAAGCCAATACTGAATATGTGGAGAAAGCTAAAGAGTAGAGCGATGGTAAGGGTGCGTTTCTAACCACAAAGACATGAAGCTCAACTTCAAAAACAAATCTTCTAAACACCCCGGGAAACATCCAAAAGATGCTCAGCAGTTAGAAGATGCGCTTGATGCTCTCTAGCCAACATAGATTTTTCCACTGATTATAAATATTTTGCCATTATGATCACAAAACTTCCCTTAAATAAGCAAATAATGCAAAAAGAATACAATAAAAGAACAGTCCAAGAAAAAGACAGTTTTACCATCTGAATTTAAATTTCAGAGAACTGGTTGTATTTTTAGAGGAGTAATTCATTGAGTGTAAATATAGAAATTAGACCAAAAATGAACACAAACATCATCCCTCTTTTTAGAATATGTGTATGTGTATGTATATGCAAACTATAGTAGCTGCCTTATGGAAAGCAGCACCTAAAGCACAGTTGTTTGAACATGTAAATGGCATGCAATAAATATAGAACAACAATTATATCAAGGGTGTGTGCTCTGAGCAGTGGAGGGAAATAAAAAATGACATTTGGTTTGTAGAAATAACAGTAAACATTGCAGAATTTGATCTCAGTACAAATGCACATCCTGGGAATCCTTGTTGAGGAAAAGCACTGCAGCATTTTGGAAGTCACCTGGATCCTTTGAGTAGCCCTGTCGAAGGCATTACAAAATGATATTCCTTAATTCATATGTACAACAGCCTTTATCAGCAGGGAAAGACTTCTTTAAAAGGTGCTTACACTGAATTTAGCTTTCATCTCCTCAACATCTCTTGGAACCCGATCCCTCTCTAAAAATGAACAGTGACAATATTTAAGCTCTAAATACTAATGACAAAATGTCCTGACTTTATTTACTGCATTTGATCAAATTATTGCATATTACCACACAAACATAACATTCAAGGAAATGAGTTGCCTTACTGTGCAGCTTCCAGAACTTTATAGCCAGTATAGCCACGATTGCCATGAAAATGACAGATGAACAGACCAGCACGGAGGCCAACATGGGACTGAAAAACAGATACAAAGCCTCTTGATGTACTCCGCATTTATTTAAACGGAAGGCACAGTACATACATGCGATACTTCACTTTTACCTGTGGCTGCTCCAGGAGTCCCTGGTGATGGGTTTGGCTGGAGGCAGGTAGGGAAAGGACTGGCTTGTCACTGGTGGGACTGTAAGAGACAATGCAATATTAGACAAAGATATTTGAGGCAAAAAAAAACAAAAAAAAAACTGAAGTAGTGTGACAATCACATGATAATTTGTTGCGCAATTAAAAACTAAATGCATAGCATCAATATTCTTGACATGTGAAATGAAAAAATCCATATACTGCAGAAGTAAAACCTCCTACTATGTAACAGGAAAACATATTGATCCTAAAAGCAGCTTTGTGTTTTATTAGCTACAAAATGGATATTGGTAGTAATAATTACAACTTATATATAAGAAGTTCAAGTTAAATATTTTCCCTACATTATTAATATTGTTTTAACAGATGTCAATGTCATTAAAAAATCTCAGATGACAACCATGAATGTCAATGAAACCTTGTTGTAGATATTTCCCATTTTTGACTGCACTGAACCGGTCAGTTGGTTCTTTATAATAACCAACTTACAGCTGGTCCAACCTTTGTTACTAAAGTAAGTAGATAATTGTAATTAGTAACTTACCATTAACTGCCTTTATTTCAATAATATATTTAGCAATAGAAAATAACTCTAGATCAATATCATAACTAAAGGAACAAGAACAAATTCACTGAAGAGCAAAAACGACAACCTAAAAAATAAACTTACTGCAAGCTTTATTGGCCTAGATGCACATGCTACCAAACACATAATTGTTCAAATTCAAGTCACATAATACAGACGATAAATCTACACAAATGGCAAAAAAACTTACTTTGCTTTAAAAAAAGACCAGGGGAAAATGAACAAAATTAGAACTAATGGTGCATTCAGTTGCTTTCAAAAGTAGGAGCTCGAGTCTAAGAAAGATGTCATAGTTGAGTTGAACGTGCTCTGCTTCCAAGTTGGAAAACCAGTTGGATAAGCTAATTGTTATTGTGCTAAAACCTTTTAGCAATAGCAATGTATATCTCTGAGTTTTATCTGTTAAAAAGCTAAAGAAAGATGTTTAACAATAGAGGTTGTACTTCTAATTTACTGTTGTACAAAGCAGTTGAAGTGCTAATAAACTTATGAGTTTCTACCAAAAACCAATGTCTTGGTAGGTATGCAACTGTGGCATGCTCCATTTTCCGATGACAGACTAAACTGTGTTTCATGAGATGTTCAAAGCTTGGAATATTATTCAGTAAGCATCTCTACTTTGAAAAACTTCACAAAGTTCCCCCTGACCTGTTTGTTGTGTTCCTTGGTGTTTGCTACGCTGTTCGTTAACTAATGTTCTCTAACAAACCCCTGAGGCCTTCACAGAAAAAACTGAATTTAAACACTGAAATCAATTTACAATTTTTCCTAGTATATTTATATATATTTATAGATTTTGTTTCTCCATTTCATAATCATGTACTTTGTGTTTGTGCCATAAAATCTCAATGAAATACAGTCAAGTTTGTAATTAGATTTTTGGAAAAACTTGAAAAAATTTCAATGCCTATGAAGGACTTTGTATGCTTTTATTATTTATCATATAGAATTGACTTACATTTTGAAATATGGATTAAATGCAGTGATTTTCAAGGGAAGCATGTATATATAGACCTACTGGCAGTGGGTTGCGGTGTGACCAGCAAGTGCACCGCTATCTTCTGCTGCCCTGCAGAACACCAGTACCATGCTGTATCTTTCATCTGCAGCTTCTTGAAGGTTACAGTGAAAGCCCCAATTCTGTCATCTCTGATGGCCACGGAGGAGTCTTCGTAACTCCCGTCAGAACCTGTCGACAGGCAGGATCTCCAGTCACCACTCCGACACCATTTCTTCTCACTTTCTCTGTTGGCAGGCAGACACAGGGGAGTCACTGAAAGCTCATCTTCCGCCAGCATTTTCACATGAATGAGAGATTTCTGGTCGTCAAATGTGACTGAAAATGTTATCAGCACTGCTTTAACAGTTGGTCCCCTGGTATGATATAAAATATCAGCCCAACAATATGAACGAAAGAAAAGTCAAATGCCTGTATCTCTCACTGTAGAGGCATTCAATCAGGACAGTGCTTCCCTCCTCTCCACTCATTCTGCTGTTCACAGCTGACACACCTGCAGAGATCATCAGGACAATGGTTTGTTATTACAAATGCATTTCAATAAATTTGTGGATCATTGAGAGGGTGATTTATTTCAGTAATTCAATTTAAAAAGTCAAACTGATATGTAGATTTATTACACCCAGAGTGTTGCATTTATATTATGTTTCAAATGTTTATTTGATGTTTATATTATGGCTTACAACTAATGAAAACTCAAAGTTTGGTCCCCAGTAATTTTGGATTATTACATGGGACCAATAAAGGTAATTATCCCGAATAGAATAATATAAGCCCACCGAAAAGCATGTTTATGTACTGTAAAGTTATATGTACTCAATGCTTGATCAGGGCTCTTTTTTCATGAATTACTGCATCAGTGCAGAGTGGCATGGAGGCCATCAGCCTGTGGCTCTGCTGAGGTGTTCAGGAACCTCAGGTTGCTTTCATATCTGTAGTCATGCTGCTATAGGCTTAGACTGCTGGAGGACAGACGTACCAATTTTCTTCACTCTGCTACTTCCTTTTCTCCTACGACTCTCCAGTTGTATTACAGTACATTCTGCTATTTCAACTGTTAACTTTGTTTTCTCTCAGTGTTTTTCTCTCCATAAAAGATATACCTGGTCTGGTATCCTGCTTGGCTGCAATGCCCTGTTGGACGGGGGGAATAGACTGGGATGGTGCTCCCAGTGGCTGAACATCCACCATGTCATGTTATCAACTTTTTTCTTTCTGTAACATAGAAAGTACTCTTATACAGGATCTTCTGTTCCTTCTGTGTTTCTGCTCTGTCTTCTCAAACCCCCAGACGGTTGTGGCAGATGGCCGCTCCTACTGAGCCTGGTTCTGTTGGAGGTTTCTTCCTGTTAAAGGGGAGTTTTTCCTCTCCACCGTCGCTACATGCTTGCTGAGTATGAGGGATTGCTGAAGGATTGCTGTGGTTGGAAAGTCTGCCCAACCTCATGCCAATGACTGACGCAATCTGCTGGGATTCCTTAAATAGGAAACTTTTTAACTGATTGGAATGTTTGTATAAATGTATTGAAATGACTTCTTGTTAAGTGCCTTGAGATGACATCTGTTGTGAATTGGCGCTAAATAAATAAACTGAATTGAAATAAACTGAATTGAATATCGGCCTTTAGGTCATTCGCATACTCTCTATGGAGTTCAAGTCAGACCAGTTTGCTAGCGAATCGGACAGTGTTACTATAGTCATTGAAGTGGGTATTGGTACTCTACGCAGTGTAAGCCAGTAACAAAAGTCATGCTAGAAAAGGAAATCAATATCCCCATCAAGCTTTTCAGTAAAAAAAGGCATAAAGATGTCTAAAATGTCCTGGTAGATGACTGTGCTGATTTAAATTTGATGAAACACTCTGGACCAACACCAGTAGATGAGATTGCTCCACAAATCATTACTGACTGTGGAAACTTTAAGCTGGACTTCAATGAACGGGGATTATGTGACTCTCCACCTTCCTCCATACTCTGAGACCTTGATTTCCAAATGAAGTGATAGTTTTTCATTTTGCTAAATTAAATTTAAGCTGTTCATTTTAATATAGCACATACAATAGATATAACTTTAGACTGCAGAATGGAAGCAAAGTGCTTCCAAACAACATTTTAATATACGTAAAATCTACATCAACCAGCATTCATGGCATACACATGCCACCTCGGTTGCGTTAAGACCTGAAGCAGTTTAAGTTTGTGGCATCAGTCTAGAATGGATTGACACAATTAATGTGCCAGTTGTTAACTCAATCCATTTATGTGTGGTGAGTCCAAAAGCAGTGACTCCAGCCACAGTCCACAACTTGTGGACCCCAACCTTTTAAAATGGGCTTCGCTTCACAATCCACTCAAGCTTTATCTCTGTTAGAGTTTTCTCTGTTGCTTGTGTAGCCTGTCATCCCAGACATTTTCCTTCCACTTAATTTTCTATTCATATGCTTACATACAGCATATAAATGGAAAGATCAATTGCTTATTGTGGCTTATCCTCTTTGTGGAGGGTGTCAGTGACTGTGTACTAGACAAATGTCAATCTTCCTCGTTTTTGTGTTAGCTATAGCATGTCTACATATTAGGAATTGTCTGTTCAATTTTACTTTCATTAGTGTTAACATTATAATTGCTGAGCACCAGAGCTTTAGCTTTTTGTTAACTGTAAGTCATGTGACTGAATTATATCCCTCTTGGTGTAATTAATTTATATACAGAAATTTCCCTTTTTGAATTGAATAACTGAAACAAATTAAGAGATGAATGATATTCCAATTTATTGACAAGCGCCTGTACTTTTAAAAGCATTTCGGGATGAGATTGATGGTTGAAAATCGTTTCGCTACTCACCATGAATGACTTTAATGTTTGTAAAAGTGGTGTCATCAACGTTCCACACACCACCTATCTCCACGCCACACATGTACCACCCTGATTCCCCCTCCTTCATCTTGTCCATGGTCACAGTGAACACCAGCTGGACGGGGTCATCAAAAATCCTCATTTTCTGATCAGCCGGATCGATCAGGTGGTGGTCATCGGTTCGAGCCAGCGTTGTACAGAACTCCCTGGTCCTGCCCTGGCACCAGTATTTCACATAGCTGGCATACTGAGGCTCGTAGTGACAGGGGATGGTGAGGGAGCCCCCCTCCAGGACAGTAAACTCTTCCTCTGTGGTAACCTTACAGAGAAAGGCTGACAGAAAGTGGATGTAAGGAATGCTGAACATCTTCAAAAAGGGGCCAGCTTAAAACAGGACTTTTATTTCTTGAGGACATTGTTTTTTTTATATCTCCTGTGTGGACTAGGTAAAGTGGCCTTGACCATATTTGTCATTACGGTTTCCTTTGGGGCACGGGAGAGTTTGTTTCTGTACTTGTTATTCTGAAAACGGATTATTCTTCCAACAATTCACAGGATTTTAAAGGCCTAACAAAAAGAACCTCAAACATACCATTGCCTGGAGGCAAGCAGTATGAGAGCTTGCAAGACGTAGAAAAGTGTTAAAACATCTCGGTGCCTCAAACAGAAAACAGCAACTTCAACGACTTTCAAGTCAGTTTCCCCCAAATAATTAATGTAGAAATGGAATAAAATGATAAAGTGAAGCGATCTTATGACAAGGCACTAGTATTTGCTAAGTGCACAATAATAAAGTCGGAAGGGAACAGCCAAGGCACTAATCATCCTGTGTTTAACTCCATGAATAGCTGCACTTTTTAAAAAATCAATTTCTGACCTTAACACTCATACCTGGAATCCATGGTAACAGGAGGAGGGTGATTGTGGAGAGCTGCAGCATGTTTTCACTTCACGTCAGGAGTTTATTAAGTGGACTCACCACCCAGCGCTAACACTTTGGGCTCTGGGTTCCGCAGTGTCAATTTCCCCCGTCATGTGACCAAAAGCTGGATCCAGATGTTCCAGATGTTAACCACATAAGTGCCAGATGGACAAAAGTGAAATGTTAAGATGGCAGGGGAAACTGAAGTCTAGGTGATAAATAATTAGAGAAAGGCAACAACGTAATAAAGTCTCCGATGTAATATCCTTAGACGTTATCCTTCTGGCCATCCGTGTCTTGGAATTCCTTAAATGTTTTATTTTGAAATGACATGCACATGATGCCAGAACCTCATTCCAGTCAATTGACTTCATTTTTTTTTACCAGACTTTCATTTCCATCATCCTAGTGGGGAAGGGGGTTAGGGGGTGGTAGGTGTTAACAGTCGGAAACTCAAAAAGCTGAGCTAATATCTCCTCAAGTTATATGACCAAAGGTATTAATAAGTGGGATCTTCATGTTCCCTACATAAAGTTGACATATAAAAAGATGTAAACTATATTTTTCTCACTGTCTAAACTAAATTTATGTCAGCCCAAAATTATACTCCTCTCTTTCTCAGATGTAATACTTGTTGCCATGGCGTATCCGTCACAAAACTAGGCAAAGGAAACATGCAAGGAAATGGAGCAATTTTGATATTTTTCATGTAAAAAAATTACAACCTAAATTAAAAAAAATCTAAGTTTCCATATGAAAATCAATCAGACATTAGGTGTGTAGGGGACTGTGATTTTGTAATGTTTGAAAGCCAAGTGAATAACTGACTAGATTCCACTTTTTGCAAATAGAGGGGCAAATCCACAAGATGACAGTGAAACTTGGGTTATTTGAATTAGCTAGTTTTGATCATCTTTTAAGAATAAATGGCAAAGTTAAAATAATCTTTTTACTTTTATATATTCATTTGAAGGTTGTGATAGAATGAATACAGGTACATCTAAAAAAATACAAGATGAAAAGCATTCTATCATCATTTCTTACACATCTTTTCTTATTTTGATTATGTGATTATTCACAATATTCCAATTTTCTGAGATGTACCTGCATATATTTGCTCTAAAACCAAACTTTCATTTCAGTCCATTTACTTAGTGGGGTTGTTTTAAATAACCACATTGGAGAGGCAATTATTGCCACCAGACACATCAGGCATGATGGCAAGAGAGGTAAAAATCTAAGTCAACAAAAACAAAAGCTACCGCTGAATCTATCAAATTTGCTCAACTCTACATTCATGAAATCAACCTCCTTTCCTTGGCCACCTCAGACATAATTACAGTAGAAAACCTATGTGATGAGCTGAGCTTCAGCCGTGGCTGAACATCCCTCTCTCTGCATGTTCCAACCATCCCATTGGTAAAAGGGTGGAGCACCGATCACTGGGCCATCAGGGACTTTGTTAAAAACTATTGATTGACAGGGAATCTTTTTATGCACTGAATAAAAGTACTTGAAATGATTAAATTGGATATACCCATCTACAAACAGTATAATTTATTTAGATTATTAGCCATGTAACATCTAGTCAGCTACAGTATTAACCTAGAGCCCATCAACCCACAGGCTCTTTTATAATCACTAACTTCTCTTATCTAGATTGCTATTAATTTCCACTTTCATAACTTAGACTGACAGGATGACATTTTAATTAAAGAAGCAAAGCCACCATTACACTTGTTTTATTTCCGTCAGTGCAAAAAGGGAATGCTTTACAAATGTCAACATAGCAAATTAACCATTGTATTAAGAAAATTGTACTGCATCAAACGCAAGACATTGCATCTCGTTCAGTGTTGACGCCGGGATGTTGTTGTCCAGATCAGCGGCTGAAAAACTGATGTACTTTGTCGTCTTTGAGAGGAGATTTGATGACCGCTTGTGTGATCTGTAGGGAGGGAAGAGGCAAAGACGAGTTAGTCGACTTGGAGACAAAAAAACCCAATGTGGTCTGGCTGTCTTTATTGGCAAGTCTAAATTAGAATATCATCTTTTTTTTCTCCAAGCAAACCAAAGTGTGGCACTGTAACCGTTTCTCTGACAGTGAAGTGATGAATTGGCAATCAATGTTGAAATGGCCAGGTCTAAGCAAGTCAGGATCACGAAGCTAACTCATTATTTTTCAAAATATGCAAATGTCTCGCTTCTGATTGGCTAACAGCAATGCGACTTTTATGCTGCCTTCACGTTTCGCTGTTTATTATAGGGGTTGGAGAGAATGTTCACGTTCAGCATGCAGCTCAGAGTGACCCATCGTACTTCACAAAGAACAAGTATCACACGATTTCTCAGAGAATGAGACCTTTAATATTGTTTTATTAAATATGTGAAATAAACACCTTAGGCAAGGGGCAATGTGAATTAGATTCACATTGAATTCAGCCGATGAAGTTCATCACAACGAGATGCAGGACGGTGTGAGCGAACAAGAAGTCAGCGAAGGCTCTCTCTGGAGAAATGGACAAGAAATCCCCTTTGTTCTGAGGGTTGATCTGGATGCGGAGACACACTGGAGGAAAAAAATAAAAATAAAAATAAAGAGGAAAAAAACACCCAAAAACTTTTTTAGTTTTGCCTTCATTACACCAAACACAACCCATTTCACCTTAAAATTATTTCCAAGATAATTTCTCCAGTTGACATTTCTACTAGCTTCATCACTCATCAGCTGTTTTCGATCAGTGTTTAAACTGTTTCACAACTCGAAAAAGTTAGCAACCGTTTCCATCAGGATAAAACGGGATTGGGAAATCAACAACTATTTCCAGCTGTCCTGTCCTCTTAAAGACACAGTCCGCTTCATTTTTAACTGCAGCTTGCAACAGGGGTCCCATTTCTGCTCTCCATCTTAAGTGAGCTCATCTTCGAGACACACAAAGCTCTACAGCCCCAGCTGCAGATTCAGTACAGGTTATATGATTCTCAGTGGAATTCACAGAGAATAGAGAGATGATCCTTGATGCCAGTTTTACCACTCTATATTGGTACCCATCCTGCAGGCCAGAACATAAGAAACGCATGGGGGAAAAGTAGCTAAATTGCGTCAAGAACCACTTCAGAAGCAACCTGCTCATTAAGCCTGCTGGAAAGCAATAACATATGAACCTGGGCAGACGTAGGCTGTAATACCATAACTTACATTATTGGTACTGTGCAAAATTATTGAGCATATTTCTTCACAATTTATTTTAAAATAAGCAAAACTAGGGTTTAACGGAGGAATAACCTTTTACCTGCATTTAATAAAACAACTAATAACTGACTACATCTTTGGTACGTTAAAAACAGCCTGACACAAAAATAAACCGGCTGCTGCATTTTTATTGTTGTTTAAATACTGAAGATACACTGAACAGGTCAGTCTCATATTCAAAATTATGACATTTGCACAACAAAAATCAAGAGAGACATTTTGCAGAAGTGCCTATACTGCATGAGCGTCAAAATAACCGCTTTTGATACAACACACCCTAGTATTTTCATTTCTGGTTTAAAGAATATGGTTAGGATTACATGATCAGCATCACAACAATTTAAATCTTATTTAAGCAAGATAATTTTTTAAGTCTGGCTCGGTGGCAATTTTTAAAAGCTACCCTCTCCTGTGGTGTCCCTCAAGGCTCCATTCCTGGTCCTGCTCTTTTGCCAAATTACCATTCAGTAAGACTTTTAAAAAGCATGGCATTTTAGTGCTTTGACTGAAAAAATAAAAGTTTACCCATGACTGAAATGCGATGTCAGGGCTCATTTGGTAGTTTTTTTGTGTAATGTGGATTGCACTGAATCTTCTTCAGTAAAACAAAGGTTAAAAAAAGAAGCAATCTATAATTGATTCTCCACCAACCTGGCCATTAGTCAGAAACCAGTGACTAAGCAATGGTTTAAACTTTAACCAACAGAGAAAAATAAAATGTACTGTTAGCAAGCCTTTTCAATTAAGAAGGACTGCAAAGATGTATTTTAGTTAGTCGTCTTTAAAGGGGTAGCTTTGCCATCATTTTGTCACTCGGATTATTGCAATAGTCTTTATGTTGGTATTGAGGTGTCATAGATTGGTACATTGGAGTTGGGTCCAAATGCAGCATGACTTTTTAGATGGGCACACTTGAAGCGAGACCAAATTACTTAAATAGCGGCCTCTTTACACCTGCTGGCTTTGCGTTTTGGTATTCATTTGAAATTGTCTTGTTCATTTTTAAATGTCTGAATACCCGGGCATCTCACCATAGCCATATACATATCTAGAGACTAACCCAGTGGATCACTGAGATCTGAACTAATGTTCCTTGTTCCCAAATCCAAGTGAAAACAATGAGATCAGGTGTCTATAGTAGCTGCTCCTGTACATGGACTGTGGAATAAACTATCTCTGTACATCGGACCCTCCCTAAAAAAATATATTTTTTACAAACTTTTTTGAAGAGCTTACTTTAATTTTCTATTCTTTAGACCTGTGTAAAAAAATTGCATGCCTTTGTTTTGTCTATATGATGTACATTTTCCAAAATTTCCCCACTGTTAGACAATGGATAGTTCTATTCTTCTACTTTTGATCATTTACAGGGCGCACAGCAGTTAGCTAACAAACCAAAACTAGGTGTAATGTACTTGGTATACTATTTTGATATACATTAATTCTACAAGTATAGTGAGGTGTATTTAAATGTGCACGCGTAACTTTCTCTATATTCTCTTCTAAAAGCCTAAAATAGCTTCAGTTTAACACAAAAAATGCGGCGGCTGTTTGTTTTAGCTATGCTAGCCAGTTAGCACGCACAGAGGCTACAGAACTGCTTCTACAGCTTCAAGTGTAAATTGCAGTGCTGAATAATCAGTGGACATAACTACTTCACAAAAAAAACATTGCACAATTAACTACCTGCGAGAATAAACGAACCCACGCAGGAGATGAAGCCCGACAGAAAGCTGTTGAAGGGGAAGGTACCAACGAGGAGACAGTAAAGGAACTGCATCGCTCCGGTTAGCAGAATGTACAGCAGATAAGCGTCCACCACTTTCAGCTTATTGGGCGTCGTGGTGGTGTACTCCTCCAGAAACCGGGAAATAACAGACACGACTGAGTTCGACATGTTTCTTCAATTATTATTATTATTTTATCCAAAAACCTGTCAGCAGCTCCTCTTCTTCACTTCAAAAAGTGACGTGTCCTCAACAACCGGAGGCGCACTCGGTGTTACGATAAATGTATTCCGAGTAGCTCGCGCTGACGGGCAAGGACGGATGTACATCCCACTAGTACGTCAACGTAATCGCCGTATTGTGAGTGGCAGTTTTGTTGACATGCAGGTCTGTATTCATGTTCCAAGGTTTTATACATAATAACAAACTATACAGTATGTCATCCAAAAAGTTTTGCTACTCTTTGCCACATTGTCTTAAAATCAGATATTTGAAATATCAGTTAAAAACATTTATATCTTAAGCAGTCTTCCCATTCTGTACTAAATATTACGGAAATTGTCAATCTAAAAAGGACCATCAGATATCAGGTACCACTTTCAAAGTCTTTAGTCAGTCTTTATTCCTAAAAAGCAGAGTGAATGTGTAATTTATCTTATTTGAATAATAATGCATATTAAACGCACTGACGTAGGGGTAGAACCATAGACTGTATACAACGGGTAGAACACCACCACGTCTTCTACTTATATGTTTTCCAACGTAGAGCAGAGAGGTAAAAATTGAAGACAGATGTTGTACTCCAACAACTATTTTAAATCCAGTTTAGTTTATTTATTTTCAACGTGGTTGCGCTTTAAACTAGCTTATTTACTAGACACATACATATTAATACAATCTTTCCTCTGGTCAACATTTTATTTAAATATCTGATACACACAACTACAAAGTATAATTTAAAACGTTTTAAAGAGTTGATTTTGTTTTGTTGTTTTGATATTCTTGTTTCATGACAATGTATGGGTTACTGATAAATAAAATACTGATAAATGTGCTTTTAATAACATTTCTGTTTAATCTGAAACGGTCTGAAGGCGATGACACGAATAAATACGAGAAATAAATGATTCTGATGAATGACAATTCTTTGCGTGCAGATGCAACCTGTAAGAGACGATCTTTGCACGCGATCATATGACGTAGGAATGCACTGGTTACAAAACATATATACATAGGCAAACAAGCAGACAGGACCGAATGTAATTTCAGAGAAGACGCATGATAATTCGTCTGTGACTTCGTTTGATCTGAATGTAGAAGACAATGGATCCTGCTGCAGCTCCAGCGCCCATTCAGAACGATTGTGAGACGGAGTGAGTAACTTCGCTTACCTTTAACTGTACCCTTCCGCTCATTACGTCATTCTTTGCATTTGGTAAACTTCTGAAAAAAAAAGGATGTGTCAAGACAGCTGCTGATGTTACGAAGGAATATAAATTAAAGAGTTATGTCTCATGGTGGTACAAACTGTTTAATGTCTGGATTTCAAACGTTCAATATCCCATGGGTAATGCCGCTACTGTACATACCGGTATGTAACATGTAACGTTACATAATCTGAATTTTTTTTTTTTTTAATTGCTAAATGGACTCCATGTTGTTACTGTGATGTTGTATAAAAGTTTGCAAATATTAATCTGGTGTAAACGTTATGATGAATAACTAGGACCTTCTGTGGGTATTGTTCCATTATTAATAGGGATTAACAGGCATTGTCAGAGCAAACATGTTAGACAAGCACGCCTTTACTTTTGGTTGAATAAAGTTGAACAGAGGTTGTTGACACTAATCTCCAGTGACTCAGTGACGCTGAGCTGCTCATTTATTGGTGGCACAGATGGCAGCCTTTACCTTTACCTCAGATTTTTTTCCTCTATTATCAAACGGCATCATCTGGTATTCTCTGTTTACTGTCTTTACCTTTTCCCCAATGCCCTATCTTTACAACTTAAATTAGGAAACTGAAGCAAAGATAAAGGTGGAGGCAGATATATATATATATATATATATATATATATATATATATATATATATATATATATATATATATATATATATATATATATATATATATATACATATGAGGCTAGGGTAATGGCTGACTCGTTTATTTAATCAGTTTGGTTCACTGAGTGGACGAATGAGCACACCTCACCTCAGTACAGTTTTGTCACTCTTTTGTTTCAGATTGGAAACTAAAGCAGAGAGGTGAGACCGCCTAGTGCACTGCCTTGTTATAAAATACTAATAAGAAGTGACCGACTATGGGAATATGCACAGTGCCTTTGGTAAAGCATTCATACCCTTAACATCCATCCATCCATTAGCGAGAGGCGGGGTACACCCTGGACAGGTCGCTAGTCCATCACAGTACCCTTAACAGTTGTTTTTTTTACAGTTGTTTGTTTGTTGTTTGTTTGTTTTTTTGCTTCCTGTGAAAAAATACCCATGAGTAGTGTATAGTTATGTCCTGTAAGAAAAATATAGATGATTTATGTAGAAATATTCACAAAAACAAATGTCGTACAGCTGGAAACATGTCTGCTATAGCCTCTAATAGGTTTTCTTACAGGACTGCCCAGCATTTACCTCAAAACATCTTCTCATTAGTTCTGACCAGCTTCCCTGTTACAGCTGAAGAAAAATATCCCCACAGTATGATGCTGCCACCACCTTGCTTCACAATGGGAATGGTGATGTTAGAGCACCTCCCACAGTTAACTACTTTGAGTCTTGCGACAAAGCCGTGGATCTCTGCAACTTCCCCACACCCTCTTGGCTGCTTCTCTGATTAATGCCTGCAGTGATGGACCTGTCAGTTTAGTTGTACAGACAAGTTTGGAGTTTTTCCATTCCCTCTCATACTCAGAGGCTGGATTGAACAGAGATCTGTGAGATGTCCAAAGCTGATGATATTGTTTTAGAACCTAACTCTGCTTTTATTTGTCTCCGACCCGTCCACAGTCGTCCTTTGTCTTCATGATGCTGTCTGTTCACCAGATTTTATTTGGGCTGTCAGAGCAATGGGCGGTTAAATACAATCCCAACCCACACTTTTCAGATTTTTATTTTTAAAATACTCTGGAAACAATTAATACTTTGACGTCCAACTTAAAATGATTAGGTTTCGCCGGTTTTTTATACAAAATCTTAATAAAACACAAATTAATTAAACATCACTATGAGGAAATGGGAAAAAAGGTCAAGGGGTATGATGTCTTTTGGAAAGCTGCTTATTCACTACTTTGTCATTGATATGGGTGTGTGACTTGAACATGATTTACAGCATGGTGTCTTTGACATGTGACTCTTAATTGTACAAGTCCTCTCTCTCTCTCTCTCTCTCTCTCTCTCTCTCTCTCTCTCTCTCTCTGCATATTATTCAAATATTGATAGTATTGACTAACCCCAGATTTGTGCCGGAGGCATTGATATTATGCATTCCGCATGTGCTGAACTCTTCCTGCGCTATCTACAATCTCCTCATTCTTTACATTCTTCTCTTTCCACTTTACCTTGATTAGGTCAAGTTCACTCTGGAGCTGGTTGCCCTCCTGGCGTCCGACCTCCATGTCCCTCTTGAAGACTACAGAGTCTAAGATTCTTGCCCGTAAGACTGTGTTGACAGACAGTAAGCTGGCTGGTTTTGTAACCTGATTGATGTGAAAATGTAGCTTACTGCTTCATTGCTATTCTCAACAGGTATCAAGAATGATTTATGGTCCAGATTTGTGACCCTCACAAACCAGGACCGCATATGGACGCTGTGTCTTACCAACAAGGGGATTCCCAAATCTGCCGAACAAGGTATTGAACTCTAAAATAGCCTTCGCAGGAAGGAAAGAGGCATCAAACCATAAAGAGTTTACATTAAAACACAGCTCTCAGAAGATGGATGTCTTCCCGTTCCTGTTTTTTCCCAGCACCTAAGACTCCCCTGGTGATGGTTCACGGCTTTGGAGGAGGGGTGGGGCTGTGGATCAGAAACTTAGATGCGCTGAGCCACTCACGGACCGTCTACGCCTTTGATCTTTTGGGCTTTGGCAGGAGTTCGAGGCCTAACTTCCCCTCAGACGCTGCCAAGGCAGAGGAACAGTTTGTGGACTCCATTGAACAGTGGAGGCAGGCTGTTGGTCTGGAGAACATGATCCTGCTGGGGCACAGTTTGGGGGGCTATCTGGCTACCTCGTATGCAATTCAGCACCCTTCCAGGTAACCATCTATGACTTTCTTTTTTTTGAGATTTGGTTCACAGACAAATGCAAACCACCTTTAAGTAATATACAGTGGCTTGCAAAAGTATTCGGCCCCCTTGAACTTTTCCACATTTTGTCACATTACAGCCACAAACATGAATCAATTTTATTGGAATTCCACATGAAAGACCAATACAAAGTGGTGTACAGGTGAGAAGTGGAACGAAAATCATACATGATTCCAAACATTTTTTACAAATAAATAACTGAAAAGTGGGGTGTGCGTAATTATTCAGCCCCCTGAGTCAATACTTTGTAGAACCACCTTTTGCTGCAATTACAGCTGCCAGTCTTTAAGGGTATGTCTCTACCAGCTTTGCACATCTAGAGACTGAAATTCTTGCCCATTCTTCTTTGCAAAACAGCTCCAGCTCAGTCAGATTAGATCAGTGTTTCTCAAACTATGGGGCGACCCCCAATAGTGGGGCGCAGAGGTATTGCAGGTAGGGTGTGACATCAACGGGATTTAAATAGTTTTCCCCCCCTAGATTCTGTCGTTGTGAATGTTTCACTGCACTGTAAATTAAATCAACCAGCTCCCCTCTCTCACAAAATTAAACACACCCAAATAAATTAGCAATTGTGATCATCATTGTAAACAGAACCGGGACCTGGAACATCGGGCTGGGAGTTTGACCTTGGAATATATCGCAGTAGAACAAAACAAGCTGAAGTAGCCGCATTATCAGGGATTCCATCTACAAAATGTACAAATATCTAAAAAGATCAGGGAACATTTCAGAGTCAGAGAAGTCACACGGTCAACCACGGAGGAAATACAGGGATGAGTATCTTGCTCTTTATTTATTTTATTTTTTTATTTTTATTTTGTATTTTTGGAAGCTTTGTAAATTTGATAAAACTACAACTTTTATTTTCTCCAACTGTGAGCTGAAGTTCTACATGTAGCAACTAACAGCATATATTTCTGAGCCGGTTTTATAACAGTGCGCAACCCCTTTTTCCAACTAATTTATACCCTTAAAAGCTTGTAGACTAACTCGGCTATTTAAATAAATAAAACACTTTAAAAATCAGGCGTGGTCACCATTCTGTTGGGGCGATAAAAGCATGGGGGGTTTGTGTATGCTCCTTTGTCCAAAGTGGGGAATGATAAAAAAAAGTTTGAGAAACACTGGATTAGATGGACAGCGTTTGTGAACAGCAGTTTTCAGATCTTGCCACAGATTCTCGATTGGATTTAGATCTGGACTTTGACTGGGCCATTCTAACACATGGATATGTTTTGTTTTAAATCATTCCATTGTTGCCCTGGCTTTATGTTTAGGGTCGTTGTCCTGCTGGAAGGTGAACCTCCGCCCCAGTCTCAAGTGTTTTGCAGACTCCAAGAGGTTTTCTTCCAAGGTTGCCCTGTATTTGGCTCCATCCATCTTCCCATCAACTCTGACCAGCTTCCCTGTTCCTGCTGAAGAGAAGCACCCCCAGAGCATGATGCTGCCACCACCATATTTGACAGTGGGGATGGTGTGTTCAGAGTGATGTGCAGTGTTAGTTTTCCGCCACACATAGCGTTTTGCATTTTGGCCAAAAAGTTCCATTTTGGTCTCATCTGACCAGAGCACCTTCTTCCACATGTTTGCTGTGTCCCCCACATGGCTTGTGGCAAACTGCAAGCGGGACTTCTTATGGTTTTCCTTTAACAATGGCTTTCTTCTTGCCACTCTTCCATAAAGGCCAACTTTGTGCAGTGCACGACTAATAGTTGTCCTATGGACAGATTCCCCCACCTGAGCTGTAGATCTCTGCAGCTCGTCCAGAGTCACCATGGGCCTCTTGGCTGCATTTCTGATCAGCGCTCTCCTTGTTCGGCCTGTGAGTTTAGGTGGACGGCCTTGTCTTGGTAGGTTTACAGTTGTGCCATACTTCTTCCATTTCTGAATGATCGCTTGAACAGCGCTCCGTGGGATGTTCAAGGCTTGGGAAATCTTTTTGTAGCCTAAGCCTGCTTTAAATTTCTCAGTAACTCTATCCCTGACCTGTGTGGTGTGTTCTTTGGACTTCATGGTGTTGTTGCTCCCAACATTCTCTTAGACAACCTCTGAGGCCGTCACAGGGCAGCTGTATTTGTACTGACATTAGATTACACACAGGTGCTCTCTATTTAGTCATTAGCACTCATCAGGCAATGTCTATGGGCAGCTGACTGCACTCAGACCAAAGGGGGCTGAATAATTACGCACACCCCACTTTTCAGTTATTTATTTGTAAAAAATGTTTGGAATCATGTATGATTTTCGTTCCACTTCTCACGTGTACACCACTTTGTATTGGTCTTTCACGTGGAATTCCAATAAAATTGATTCATGTTTGTGGCTGAAATGTGACAAAATGTGGAAAAGTTCAAGGGGGCCGATTACTTTTGCAAGCCACTGTAGTTGGGAAAAGAATTTAACAAAACCATGGTTTTGGACAATTGTTGGAGCCCTTGCTGTCCATAGACCATGTTACCTTCTTAGGCCTCTCCAATAACATTCTCAAGGTAGGATATAGAGTGAGGAATTTTTGATCAGTCCTTTAAGGATACCAGTCGGAGAAGGTTGATTTTATTACTTGTGAACCACAACTGTTCTTTTTAACCATGTCGATCCATTTAAAGTCCTAGTAAATTCCACATGATTTTGTTTGTGATAATAAGAGAGAAAACATTGTCTAATGGTTGTTAAGGTGACTTACTGACTCCCTAGATAGATAGATAGATAGATAGATAGATAGATAGATAGATAGATAGATAGATAGATAGATAGATAGATAGATAGATAGATAGATAGATAGATAGATAGATAGATAGATAGATAGATAGATAGATAGATAGATAGATAGATAGATAACAAACGACAACAAACAAAGAAACATGTTGGATGTCACCTTCAATCCAGTCTGCAAATTAGGTTTATTGCCAATTTATTCAAACTAGCAGCTAGTTGCAATAAACAAATCAAACAAACCAAGTTTGAATTGCTCACCAATTACTATTACACAAGGTTTCTCTAAACTAAGCTAAATTAAGCTTTTACTTTTAGTGACTACTGTTGTCTCAAAATTATTCAATTGCTTTATGACAACAATATTTAGTGCTTTGTAGAGTGCTTTTTACTGTTCCATCCTGCTGTCAACATGATTCATAGCCAGACAGCAGAGTTTCTGAGGAATCTAAGAACACTATTGGGCAAAGGCCTCCACTTCACTGACGTTCTTGGGTTTGCGTGCTGCAACAGCCTTTTTCAAATCCTAGCAGGTATATATTTTATAGAGTTCAAGTCAGGTAACAAAGATGTCCACTCTAGTATCTTCCTGGAGTTCTTTTGAAACCAATCCTTGGTGCTTGGAATAATTGTCCTGTTTAAAGGTCTAAGAAGCTTTGGCTTCCTCACAGATTACATTACATTTTCTCTAAGGATTTCCTGATATGTGATTGAATCCTTCTGGCCCTCAACACACTGCAGGCTTGATTTGCCAGAGGGAGCAAATTCAGCCCCAAAACATCACTGAGCCACAGCCTTGCTTAACTGTAGCCATGGTGTTCTTTTTAGCCTATGCTTTATTGGTCTCCCTCTTGACAAACCACTGATTATTAGACCTGAAAAGTTCCAGCTTCTCCAAAGAACAGCTCCCTAAAGCTGTTTGTCTTTGTCTTATTTGTGTAGTTTTGAGCGAATTGGAACTGACTTTTCCTGTGCTTCTTGGTCAGTAGTGATGTATATCTTGGAGTTCAGATGAGGAGGTCTTCAAGCGTTTAGTGCAAACCTTAGTGTGGAAACTAAAAACTTCAGTGGCTGCAGCCACCAACTCTTGCTGCAGGTATTTGCAGTCAAGCAAGCAAGAGAGCTTAAGGGAAATTGTGGTAACATCATCGTGTGACAGTGGCTTTTGTTTTCAGATGAAGTTTCCATCTGTTAGTACAGGTAACTAGTGCTCTTATAGTAGTAGAAGTATGAATACATTTCACACTAAAAAGCTCCCATTGCTGCCTTACAGTTGTATCGTTACTTAGTTAAAGGGTTGTAGAAGGATATCCATATTTTAAAATAATGAGATCTCTTAAAATTATTCAGGGAAAAGTGCCCCATCTAGTGGTCATTCAACATATTACAGTAACCTCCCATACCCTTTTCTGCTTACAAGCTGATTATAGCCGATGCATAATGTCATTATTTTAACCTCCATTCAGAGTGTCGCACCTTATCTTGGTGGACCCCTGGGGTTTCCCCGAGCGACCCAAACCAGAGAGCCAGCAGAGTGAGGGTCAGGCTGCTGATGTGGTGAAGAGGCCTTCCATTCCCCGATGGGCAAAAGCCATTGCAGCGGTTGTCTCCCTGTTCAACCCACTGGCTGTTATCAGAGCTGCAGGCCCATGGGGTAAACATGTGGAAATGTGTTTCTGCTTCTGCTCTGTGTTGGATCAAATGTTCCACCATCATCTCAACGTCTGTGTTTCATTCGTTCAGGCCCAGGCTTGGTGAACAGATTCCGCCCTGATTTCAAAAGGAAATTTGAGGATCTTTTTGATGACGACACAATGACACAGTACATTTATCACTGTAATGCGCAGACTCCAAGGTATGGTCAAACAAAATACCGAAATCCAATTTTTGACGCCATTTTAAAAGAATTGAAATGTAATGCCTTACAATGCCGCCCTTTTATTTGTTTCCTCTGTTTCTCCCAGTGGGGAGGTAGGTTTCAGGACCATGTCAGAAACGCTGGGATGGGCTAAGAGGCCTATGCTGCAGCGGGTACATCTCCTGCCCCCCTCCATGCCTGTCACCATGCTGTATGGAGCTAGATCTTGGGTAGAAAGCTCATCTGGGGACAGAGCAGCCGAGATAAGGGGCAAGGCCCACACCAAAGTAATGGTAAGAGGACGTAATACACCCACAGGCATATTCTACACTTATTGAACCTTCTTAAATTGTTCATATTGGACTTTTGCATGTTCTAACCACCAATATCTGTTTTTAAATGGGATTCTATTTGATAAACCAACATAGAGTAGTGCATAAATATGAAAATGATAGGGATAGTTTGGTGTATCACATAAAATCCCAATAAAAGACATCAAAGTTTGAGGTTGCATTGTGACAAAATGGGGGGGGGGGGGGGGTTGAAACTGTATTAAATTTTTTGCTGTGATGTGAGTCAGTAACTAGCTGTGAATTTTGTGTTGTTTTCCCAAAACTATTCCCCTCTGCAGCTGATAAATGATGCCTCACACCACGTTTATGCTGATCAACCAGAAGACTTCAACAAAGTGGTGGAAAACATATGTAAATCTGTAGACTAACGGAATGTGTGAATCTGCAAAGGACTGAAAGTTGTGTGCTGTATCTGCATAAGTCATCGTGGCGGACTCGGCCCTGCACCCTGTGCATGTTAAGCACTCCGTGTTAATATGCATTGAGGCATTTGTAGATACACCATGAGTCATAATGTAATTCTGCCACCTTTTTTTATTGCCGAAAATCTTTCTTTTGCTGATATTTGATGGTGTGTTCATTTAGTATAATTACATGTTTTTATTTTGATTTACTTGTTAATGTATTCAAACAGAACACTAGTCAAAGTTATTCGTCAAGCACTTAAAGCTGTCATAATGCTGAATTTTTGGTTAGCACAAAACAACACAGATGCATCTCTTTGGATACTCATGTTTTATTCATTTCTAAGCTGCCAGATGACTACTGATTCACACTTTATCATGTGCCTGACAAGGAGATCTTTCTTTGGCTTCTGTATTTTTTCACCTCATCACACAGCTGTATTTCCTACCCTAAAAACAAATAAAAACCAGCAACTACATTGCCCTACCAGTAGAGGTCAGTATTCAATGTTTATGTAGCATTGCTGTTTATTAAAGGAATTAGAAAAATTCTAGAACCACGTCCTCACAACTTACAA
Source organism: Valencia hispanica (assembly GCA_963556495.2). Lineage (NCBI taxonomy): Eukaryota > Metazoa > Chordata > Actinopteri > Cyprinodontiformes > Valenciidae > Valencia > Valencia hispanica. The sequence goes on from OY747712.1 coordinate 38,184,780, forward strand.
TATTTAAATATTTATTTATGTTTTGGGCCTCAACTTTAATTACTTGCACTTTTGAATAGTTGAGAAATAAAACTCTGCAGTAAATTGGGCTTTTATGTAAGACTAGTAAGAGGAAGGCAATTGTCAAAAGAAATCTCATTTGTAGATTTCTATAAAACATGCAGGGCCCAGTCAAAGTCCAGACCTAAATTCAATTGAGAATGGTAGGCAAGACTTGAGATTAGATGACACTTTCAATCTAATTTGACTGAGTGAGCGATTTTGCAAAAGGTTTCTAAGAGAAAGAAGGAAAACTATGTATCAATATCTTTCTATTGTGTTCTATGAACTCAAAATCCCAATGAAATACATTGATATTCCTGTTTGCAATGTGAGAAATGTTAAAACCTTCAAGGAGTACCGATTATTTTGCTAGGGATTTTACTTTTGATAGACTGATCGCATAGGGAGATGCTGACATCAGGTTAGAAGCAACATTTGTAAATCAAATCACTAAGGCAATAAACAAAGAACTTGTCCATAGCAAGAAAATGAAGTGCTTTATTAATAAACCCTATTTAAATTCATGACACAAAACCCATCATTGGAAGTGCATGGAATAAAGTAAAACTTTATTTTTAAAGCACATTCGATGCAGCAACCAAAGAGCTAACAATACATATTTTAAAGTGAAATATCTTCTATTGCAATTATGTTTTTAAAAAGGTAAAGAATCAAGGGAAAACATACCTCCTTCAGAACAACATCAGATGCAGCACTCCAAGCTTTGCTTCATCCTGCTGGTATTGGATGAACTACAAGTATAACTCCAGTCACCAAGGACCAGTGTCCTGCACCTTAAATATGTCTCTATTTCAGCACAACTGAATAACATAATTAGGGCATTCACAGTACTTTAGAACTTTAGTGCATAAGGAGGTGATTCTGTTTTTAGATTCAGGTGTGTTGGACTTGGGAAACATCCAAAGGTTGCAGTATACACTAACTCTCAAGCACTGGAGTTTAACACCCCTGCCTTAGAGTATATTTGTCCCACTAACTGAGGTAAGACATCTCCCATCTATAGTCTTGATTCTTTTTCAAACTCTACTACAACAGTTATCATGCCATAAGATCTTTGACATACTGGTTCTTTGCGTTTTCCCATTTCTCCATAGGTTCTTCTTTTTACTGATCCTTACGCTAACATAATCAGCACACACCATTAACTATTCAGTTTTTCATTGAGAAATGCTTACATATGGATGTCTGATCCATTTTTTTTGTCTCCGTAAAATAAATTAGCCTTGATTTGCTTAGTAGACAGAATTACACACACACACATCAATTCTGATGGAGGAAAGAGTTAGGACATCCTATCCCCTAATTACTAACTGCTCTTACCTCCTTTGAGTGAAGTAACATGAGTAAAACTCTTTTTTAAGCCATCTACTAGTCACTGACATTGATCTGAGAAGTTTTGCCCCACTGTGAGATGTTAGAGGGGTTTCTTGTATCTGTAACTCGTTTTAAGTCACCCCACTGTGATCTCAGTGAGATCAAGATCTGTTCTCAGCATGGGACTTTATCCTTAGCCATCCTTGATTTATCTACTGTTGTGTTTTGATTCATTGTCATGTTGCAGGTTCCGGTTCTGCCTTAGTTTTATTTCTTTTACAGATAGCTTCACTTTTTTTTTTTCCTCAAGCTCCCTATTATACACAGTGGAATTGATGAGGGGTTCAAAAAGGTAAACTGGCAGGTCCTGCTTCAGCAAAGCATCTCCAAACCATCACACTTCCCTGCTTCACAGTTGATAAAAATGTTATTCTCCTGCAACTCTTTATCCCCTTTTTTGATGTCTACATAATCCAATTTTAGACTCATTTGTCAAAGAACCTGATTCCAGAAGTTCTGGTCTTTGTCTATGTTCTCTCTGGAAAACTTCGGCCTGGTCTTCATGTTACTCTCAAAGAGCAATGGTTTACTTTTTGCACACTTCCTATGGAAAACAAACATGCACCATTTCATATCAACAGTAGCAAGAGCCTACTGTAGGTCGTGTCTGACATGTTATGGGTTTTGGAGACCTTTTTTAGGATCGTGCGGTCTGTTTTCAGTGTGATCTAGCTTGGAAGGCCAGACCTGGATATGTTGATCACTGTTTGATTGTCCTCCACCTATAGACAATTTTCTGTACTGTAGAATGACTGATTTCAAATTATTTTGAGACCTCTTTAAATCGTTACCAGATTCATAAACCACAACAATATTCTCCTGAAGGCCCCAGGCAGCTTTTTGTACATTACCATGGTGTTCACACTCCCTTTGAAAGCCAACAGTTAACCTAAATAAATGTCTGATGTTGAATCTGGGCAGAATTTTTGAATATGGACTGATCTTGTGTGTAATCATGTGTGTTTTATGTGATCTATCTTTGTGTATTTCTTTTAGCTAATTAAAGTGGGAATTAATGCCTGGGTGTATATATTCAAACCTATCCATCGTCAAGACCAGCTTATCCTTGCAGGGTCACACGGGGGGTGGTGCCTGTCTCCAGCGATAACTAGATGAGAGACAGTACACCAGGAAAGTAGAGCACATCACCCCAGTTCTAAAGTCCTTACACTGGCTCCCATTAGCTCAGTGAATAGACTTGAAAATAATTTTACAAGTCAATAAATCATTGAATAGCTTAGCACCAAAGCATGTTGAAGATATGTTGTCACTACACCAACCTCCCAGAACACTCAGGTCTTCCAACTATTGTCTTATCATTAGAACCAAACATGGAGAAGCAGCTTTTAGTTTCTATGCTCCCCTTAGCTGGAACAAACTTCCAGACCACTGCAAAGCTGCTGAAACACAGTTCCTTTAAATCAAAGCTTAAAATCCCATCTGTTTAGAGCTGCCTTTGAGTAAGTGACTAATAAAAGCTGGAATGTCATGTGTTTTAATGTGTCATATTTGTCTCTATAATGTTTTTTTTATGGTTTTACTATTGGTTTACTGCTGGTTTTATTTGATCCCATAATAATGTAAAGGGCTTTGAATTGCCTTGCTGTTGAAAGTGCGCTGTACAAATAAATTGGCCTTGCCTTACACCCTGGACAAGTCACCAGTCACATGTCATGTCCCGGTATTAAGTAAGGACCCAAAGGCAGCAAAATAAAACTTAAATGATTTAATGGTAACAAAAACAAGGAGTATGGACTTACAGAACTTAGGAGAACTACCAAATACAGCAATGATGAAAAAACAGGAACTGGGCAGGAACCAGACAGGGGAAAAATGACGACGGACCAGCGAGTAGTGACTGAATAAGAGCAGAATATATACTGGGGAGGAAATGAGGAAGTGACAGAGAAGACCAATGACCAATTAGAGAAATCAGATGCAGGTGAGAGGGAGAGAGCAAGTGGAAACAATCAACGGCTGGGACAAGAGGTAGAATGGCTAGGGAGACAGAAAACTCTTAAGAAACTAGAAACTAAAGACAGTAAGTCTAGGAAGGAAACACTAGAGAGCAGAAGGAAGAAATAAATTAGGAAACTATCTAGAGGGAATAAACTAAGGAAACAAATGAGGACCCAAACAAAAGGTGAAAACATCTAAGAGCAAGAAGAAATACAGAAACAAGGAAGTGCCAGAATAAACTAATAAAGACAAGGAATAACCTCACATGATAAAACTAGATAAGGAAAAGAACTAAGTTAAAACAAAAACAGGGGGGACAAAACAAGCAGCTTGAGGTACAGAGGGGAAGGAAATGAAGTGGAAGGAAAAAATCAAAATACCCACGGAACCTGACATCACACAGGACAAACAAACACACACACACACTCATACCTTTTGGTGCAATTTAGATTAACCTAATACTTATGTCCTTGGTCTGTCGGAGGAAGCTGGAGTACCCAGAGAAAACCCACTAATATCTGGGGAGAACATGCAAATTCTATCCAGAATGACCCCAGGCTTGGATTGGAAACCAAGACCTTGTATTTGCAGGAAAACCTAGTTTATTCCTCACCAGAAATTGCATTATATTTTGCGGATTTAAAAAAAATGTATTGCCTTCATTTTTTTGCTTTTTACTTTAATTATTTTGTATTGTTAAAATGATGTTCATTATTTTGGAAAAACAGCTTTTTTTTTTTACATGACTGTACTTGGATGAACGATGTCCCAGTCCTGTCTCACTATTACCTGACATCTGCACAGCATTACTGTATGATATCCAACAAGCTTTCAGTTTGTTTTACACAGCCTCTCCTTATTCACAAGAAGCCATCACGGACAACAAAACTACCTCTGCTCCTAGAGCCAATATGGTTGGTTCAAGGCCTCATAGTGAATGCATTTTGTGTCCATGCTCCTTATTCTGCACTGCTGTGTCCAAGATGCACTGGCAGAGAAAGACCTTCGATTCAATTAGCGTGCCTGTCTGTCAGTAAGAATCAACCACTTATCTTCATTAAGTTTGGTGCAGAGGGGAAGTAAGGTTGGAGGAAGAACTCATTAGAAATTGACATAAGTCAGGATCAATATCTTCAAAACTGCAAGAGAGGAGTTTTGGCCAATTGACAGCTGTCTTACACAAGGACCCTATAGCTTAAACCAACCTAAAGTATTTGAAAATTGGCCTTTAAAGTTATTAAAATGCATGATGTGAAAGTAAGGAATAGTTAGTTGATAAAAATCAAAAACTCAATCAGTACCAGCAACAGCATGATAATCTAGGAGCACTGACAGCTAAGATTTACTTAGGCATAGGTAGTCAGCCAATGGTAAACAATGGATGCATCTTTAATCCATTTCAGGTACAGGACAGATATTCAGGACAATTCACACACACAGACTCATTCCTAACATTTATTTTGGAGCCCTACTCCACCTCATATTCTTTGCAAACTTTATGTACCTCTTGATGTTTGGAGACATTTTTTCACTCTAGTGCCACTAACCTAAATGTATTTTTGTTAGGATTCCCTTGCTGTGTGCGGGGACTGTGGGTGTGTCTTTTTTGTGTGTCTCAGCCTCTGTGCAGGGTGTGACGGTCAGGAGTTGCACCAGCTGATCCTTATCAGCCTCATAATGCTGGAGCTTAAAAGAGGAGTGGTTCCCTGAGGCTGACGCCAGATGGTCAACTCACCTAGCATGCTAACAGGGTGTGGTAACAGGGTACCTGAATCAGTATCAAGCTTGAAGACAATTTTATTATGGTTTAATGCAACTTGAGTGCATAATTGGAAAAAGAGAGGAACGTGATATATGATAAAGTCTTTACAAACACAAATCTGACGTGCGGCGTTTATTAATCTGCGCCCCCCACTGGTCAACACTTAGCAGAACTACCTATCAACTCTGACCAGCTGTTCTGTCTATAATGAGGGAAAACATTTTGAAAACCATTTCTTCCACGTCACAATTATGCACTACTTTGTGCTGGTCCATCACAAATCACCCCATAAACCCCACTAAATTTTCTGTTTGTAACGCGAGGAAAGTTCAAGGGGAATGAGCACACTACAATCAAACTTTAGAAAGAAAGTCCTTAAAAAGCTTGAAGAAATACTTTAGGTTTCTTGACCTAAGTAAACTGAAAAAGCAAAAGTGAAATTAAATTGAATTTATCACAACACCTACAGCACTGGACGTTTTTCTAGCACTAGTGCAGGTTCATCATAGAACAGTTCTGTTACTGATGCATTCTTAGTGTACTCATTTCTTAATAACCTTCAATCTAAAACCTCTTAATATTAAAGGTTCATCATGTTAAATGAGTGCATTGACGTATAAAGCAAAGTGTTTGTGATTACATCAGCCTTCCAGCATGATGAAATGCAGTTAGGGTGTGCCGTCTGCCTCAACTCGCTCAGAAAACTAACTCATTGCAGAGTAATTCTTTCGGCGTGATGCAGTTTTTTTCAACTTTTGAAAAAAAAGGAAAACGGGGGCAAAAAAGAGTTGTTAGACTGCAAAAATTTGAATCTACATTTATTTCCTGTTTGAAGCTTGGTTTACATAATTTCAACCCCATAGTCTTGCTTAAAAGGCAATGACTCATCATGGGCCAGATCAAAGTTTTAGTGAACTTTATTGTCAAAACAAAAACAATACAAAAACTTTCCAGGTATATAAAGTAGTTAAATACTGTGAGTACAGACAGTTTTCTTCACATTGTACACTGAGTGCTACAGTTCAAGAGGCCAAAACAGATACGTTTTGAGGAATCAAGGATAATGTATGTTGAACACAATCTTGGATCAGATTTGGGAGCAGATTTTTTTTTTCCCGATTCATACAACAGATCCAGTTTAACAGACAAATGCAATGCCCTCATTTTTTTCTTTAAAAAAACCCTTCATCAAATAAAAAGCAAAGTATCAGAACCAATATCTTCTCACTTTGTTTAAAATTATCGATCTGGACAAGATTCACAGTTTGTTCAAATATCTTGTTCTCAAACTGTTCTGAGATAAAGGATCTAAGACTCCTTGATTTTCTCCTTTTGTTCAACAATTTTTTTTTCAAATACACTTCACAAATCAAAGCAAATAGAGTGCTGAATACAGGTCTAAACACTAATACTGTTGTCCCTGAATCTGATTGTGACTGTTCTGCACAATCACACACTGACACAGGGCTGACCTGCTTCTTTTTGGCATGTGTAAAATGGCAATAAGGACTGTTTGCCTTTGCAGAGAACCTTCCAAAGACTTGCAAGGTGGTCGAACAATCCAAGTATTTTTACAGCAACCTAAATGAATGGAAAATAATCTAGGTGCAGAAAAAAAAGAAAGTAAATCTGACTGCAGTAAATCTGTCTGCAGAGATGAACACCATATATTCAACCAAAGCCAGGCTCTTGCTCTTGAGAATCATATTCCCCTGTGCTTCTGTTGTTGTGGTCTCTGTTTGAATAAGAAAGTAACAGTATCTGCAATGTGTGACAAAGATGTGAGTGTTATTGTAACCAGATGATGGAGAAACACACCGGAAATGTGGAATAACTTCTCCAGGGGAAACATTTGCAATTCAACAGTCAAACAAAGGTTAACTATAGCACTGACTTGGAACTTTTTAATGAAAAGGAGGCAGGATAAAAGTACAATTCACCCTTTAAGCCCTTGATTTCGCTTCCTTTTGTTAAGTTTGAAATAGTGTAATTAGGCCAAGCTGAAGACAATGTTAGAAAAAAACTTAATAACTTGAATAAGTTCAATTCTAAACCTTATACAGGATTCTTCCTTCATTTAAGCCATAAAAAGTTAATTTTGTCGATAACCTTAACAGTAAGACATTCTACATTACCCATAAACACAGACATTATTTACATAACCACAAAGTGGCCCCACTATGAAACTTCACAAGTTTTAGTTCAGTGTTTTACATTTCACTAGAATTGGTTAACAGATGTAAATACTTTTCAATTAAAGCCTCTGTGTTGCTGTGCATATATTCAATGCCTTCTGCATGCACCACTAGCGAACATCAGAAGTGTTTGGTTTAATATAGATAAATAAAAAAATAATAATACTGATAATGCTACAGTGGTTATTGTCATTTCATTGTTCACAACAACAAATGTCTTAATTTGCAGCAGTAAAAAATAAACAGGACTGCTTAAGGTACAGGAATTTAGCACACTTTGTAGAATTAGAAGTTCTCATTGTTCGTGAACTATGATGTCAGCCACCCCGTGCACTTGTGTTAGCTGTTTACAGTCAAGTGATGCCACCAATTTTCTGGGTCCAGATTGGGTGGGGATGAAGTGCTCCGTCAGTGTTACTGTAGCTTGACCTCCGACATCACTGAGACAGGCAAGTAGAAATCAAACATTAGTATTAAAAGGAAAAAGAATGAAAAATATCATGAATAAATGCCGGCCTTCTTACCCTACGACCACTTCATGGCCCGTCTGAAGCCCCAGGCCCTCCACCCTGAACACGACATCCTTCAGTGTCCGTGACAACGGGTTGGTAAAGGTAATCTTTGCTGACATCTCTTTACCAATCACAGCTTCACCAAGAGGCTGTTTTAAAAAAGAAGTTGAATTTTGTCAAAGAACAGAAACTAAATTGAAGAATCTACAGAATTTGTGTGGTCATGCTTGATTTAAAAAGAAATGCAGATGTAAATTTAAATCCTACCATAATCTGGAGGTCAGGTGTACGAAGCCTGAAAGATGTCTGGTTAGCCAACACTTGCTTGGTTTCACTGACTCTTCCAGCCAGTGTCAGCATCAGAGCAGCTTGGTCCACCAACTGGTTCTGGTACTGCTGGTAGGGCAACACCCATTCAATAATCTTTTCTGTGTGCAGAGGGAAAAATAAATTTTAACAATGAAACACTACCAAATATAAAAACCTACATCTATGAAAATGTAACTTTTTTCAGCTAGCCTAAAACATTATTATGTCTATTATCTGGACCTTTTTTGTTTTTAGCAGCCAAGGTTAGTGCTACTTTGAGCTAACTCTAAAGAGAAACTTGAGTCACAAACTATTTTTTACTGACCTAACAGCGTAGTATAATCATATATTAACATTATCTTGATCCTACAGTAACTTCTTAAGTTTTTGGTTTATTTTGTGTCATTTTTGACTAACTAACAGAGAACATTATTACTGGCTAGCACTTGTTAGCAAACTGTAACTTCTGCAGAGAACAATAGAAAAAAGATCCCAAATTGTTATTACACTGAAAAACATAGCAAGACCCAATTGGTACCATACCATAAAATCCTGGACAAACCCCCAAATATTATAACTGTGGTCAAAAAGCAACAACAGAGAAAAACCCCTATAAACTGAGAGATGTTGGGCTCTCTCTAACAATAAGCTTTATTTAGTCCAAAGAAATAGGAATGAAACAAAGCTGAAGCTCAAAGCCAATTACAAAACAAACAAACAAAAAAACAAAAAAAAATGTAATTTTTGCCACATTTTAACCAACAACATTAAAAAGGACTTTGAAAATCAGACCTTCATTGGGCAAAAGCTCCACAGGGATCTTATCCTTCTTGATAGCATTCTTCAGCACGCCAGTATAGTACATGACAGCCACCTGGCTATGTAGAGTTGTCTGGCGGGGCTGTGAACTCTGGTTTTTCACCACAATGGTCAGCGTAGCATCACTGCCCATTCTAGGCCCCTCTCCGTCTATCTTCACCTCCACGTTCACATCCTCGGCTGCAGGAGCGGAGTAGACGTCTGGCTTGCTGCCATACCGACAAGCTGTCTCCACAGCAATGCGCTCCTCCTCAGACTCTGCCCAGGAAGAAAATTTGTGTGAACATTATTTTGTCTGGGGAGTCAAGATTTATGTAAATCTATACTAGACTTGCACACACTTTTTTTTCTAAAAAAAAAAGGCAAACAGCAATACACATTTTCGTATTTTAAGACATTCAATTCAGTTTTCAATTCAGTTTATTTATATAGCGCCAATTCACAACAGATGTCATCTCAAGGCACTTAACAAGAAGTCATTTCAATACAATTATACAAACATTCCAATCAGTTAAAAAGTTTCCTATTTAAGGAATCCCAGCAGATTGCGTCAGTCATTGGCGTGAGGTTGGGCAGATTTCCAACCACAGCAATCCTTCAGCAATCCCTCATACTGAGCAAGCATGTGAGAAGTTGTGTAGTTTGGGAGGAATCTCTGAAGAGTAAAACAATCTATTGATAATAATATTAATGATAAATCTTCCTATTTCAAGATAGCAAAATATATTCAGGAAATATTCTTTCCAGGGCATGAATGTAGTTTTAACCTGATATAGTTCAAGTAAAATGTGCATTTCAATACCTTCTGGATGTTTGTACAGGTGTGTGATGTCATCACGCTCATCAGAACCTACTGCTTTGGTGCTAATACAGTGCCCAACAGCTTTCTTCTCACTGTAGATCTGGCTGAAAGTACCGTCAAGGTTCCTCTGCCAGTAGATTTTATCACTGTTGACCTGAGCAGCAAATACCAAAAAGGATGATCAGATTTAAAGATTGATGATCTAATTAACTCACTGATATGCGTATTCCTTAATTTTGCACAGCTTGAAAGCTCTAGCTATTATAATTCATAATGTTTTTGACTCAATTAGATGGTCCTTAAATCTTCTAAAGAAGATGTTTACTGGGATCTCCTTAACAACAGCACTAAATAAACGGGTGGGTTGCCGGTTCAAACCCCAACTCCATCCGTCTCGTCGAGGTGTCTTTGGCAAGAAACTTCACCCGCTTTGCCTGCTGGTGGTGCTCAGAGGTGGTGGCGCCTGTTTGGCAGCCTCGCTTCTGTCCCCCAGGACAGGTGTGACTACAATGTAGCTTACCACCATCAGCGTGTGAATGACTGGGCTAATGACTGAATGAAGTGTAAAGTGCTTTGTGATCCTCAGAGCACCATATAAATGCAGGCCATTTTAAGATTGGCTGTAAAACTGAAACAGCAAGAATCTCCAGGTAAAAAGACTATCTGTAAATCCTTAGAAGCTTCAGCTTATAATCAGAATCTTATGAAAAGTCATTTTACCTCAGCAAAGACGAAAGGCGTGTCGTGTTTGAGGTAGACGTGACCAGAGCGAATTGCGTTCACAGAGGCTGGGCCACAACGAAAGGTGCCCTGGCTCGTCTCTTGGGGTGTGGAGTCAACAGCCTGCCATCCTCCATTGCCAGGGGGCAAGTCTGGTCTGGCCATCCAACAATCATTCCATACGTGGAAATTCCTACAGGTACAAAGGTTTTTTAGTTTGAAAAAGTGTGCTTATCTATTGTTTATTTATGATAAAGTAAATATTGACACCACCCTCTTATTTGCTCCTTCAATATGAAACAGCAACATTGCTATATATAAAGTCTAAAAGCATGGAGAAAAAGATGGACTGGCAAACTACTTTTTATGCTTTTAGTTAATTAATCAAGACTTAAATGTTTTTTTTTTAATACAGGGGAACTTGGGAACCGTGGTTTAATCACAGAAAAAACAATAATCATATTATGACGTAGCAACTAATCCAATCCCAACCAGTATCCTTTTAATCGTTAGGGATGAAGGCCTTACTATAAGGCAATTTTCATCATACATTAGCAGGTAGCAAACATAAAACCATTGAAGGTACAATGTAAAGAACTCAATATCAACTTTTGCATTGTTTATTATGAGGCCGATAATAATTTTAAACCAAACATTTCTAACACAAAAAGCCTGTATGGCCACAAAATTCAAAATATCACTTCAATACATGGATAAAATGTCACTCCAATACATGGATAAAAAAATGTCACTTCAATACATTGATAAAAACTGTCACTTCAATACATGGATAGTTTACCCAGCAATATGGAACAAGACCTCCAATTGTTGGACACAGCATAGTTTGTACCGTTGTGATGACAAGTGGCTTTAGCTGAATCAGAAGCCAGCTCTTTAAGTTGACTTTGAGTGTTTGTGAACATAAAGTTTACTTGGTGAGAAAATGTGTTTACTGTGGTTCTTGATTTCTATCAACTGATGTACACAATATTAAGTGAGAAAACTAAAGGTAGACAGTCTTTGGGTTTGAGTGACAATGCAGATAGTGTCCTTTTGAGAGGCCTTTTAAGGTAGTGCTGTTAAACTTTATATACATAGTCTAGAAAAGTGAGACTTTAGCTGCTGCTATTCACTGCGACTGTGTTTTGCACCATTTCCAGCAGAATCACGAATATAAAGCATTCAGATGGCCGATCTGCCAGGATGTTTGTGTTTGAATTAAAGTTTTTGTCCAACGTTTTTGTCCACAACGTGGTGGGTAGGGTTGCAGTCTGTTGGATTTCCAAGCTACTGCCCTGCAAATATTTTTTCTGACTACTTTTAAGCACTGGACAAATCAGTCCATATATATATTTGCTTTGTAACATCAAATTAAGATCAAGACTCATTATTTATTTATTGAGTAGTCACTGACACCTGTGTTTGGAGTTCTATACGTAATGCAATCACACGTTAGAAGCTCTTGGTTGGATGCTGGACTAACTTGTGCTTATTTCTCACACACAATTTTACATATTCCCTTACTTGATACATGAAAATTAATATAACTATCCTGAATTACAAGCCCAAACACAATTCAAAATTAGCTAAATTGCTGACACATGCTCTTTAAACATCTAAAGTACATGAGAGACAATATTGAATGGGGAGACGTTAATAAATATCACACAGAATATTAGGTTCTGTGAGTTGAAAGGAGCTGCAAATACCTAAAGCACATGGCTTCACTAAGCATTCCAGTGTAAGGGAAGTGCTTTTGGAGAGGACCTAAATTTAAAGTATGTTCCAGAGGTATGTATTTAGCAGCTGGCATTTTCAGGCATGTTCTATGGTATGGATGTGTGGTGACATTTGACTGTAACGTTCGTTATCTTACCAGACGGAGTCACTGTTGAGGAGGTCAATTGGCTCCATGTTCTCATCAAAGTAAACATCTGTAGTGAGGGATACATCAGTGTCATGTGCAGACTGGAAGTTGGTCACACTACGGGCAGGTATGCCAAGGCAGCGCAGCACTGAAAACAAGGCAAGACAAAAAAATGCCTTAAAATTACATTTGTGAGTAAATTTCATGACTTTTTGCAGATTTCATAGAGTAACGTTATTGTTCTGGTTGAATGAAGGCAACACATGTAGTTCAGTGACAAAAGTAGCAACTATGCCAAGAATGCCAGTGTGATGGATTTAGGCTATACATGAGCTATGGCTTGCTAACAGGGGCATGTGCTAAAGTCAGCAAGCAATCATGTGAGGTTCCCTAAATACACACACGATGAAGATATCACTCTGTTACAGAAAGAGCTCATCAAAGGGCCTGGTAAGATCAGGAAAATATCTGGGTTCTTAATCGAGTTGACTTTTGAGCTGATGGATTCCAGGGAACACTTCTAGCTATCCTCTCTGGATTCTTCAAGTGTTCACACTCAAAATACAGATGCACAGTCAACCCCCATAAACAAACTATCCTTACTCTCACACACAAATACACCAGCAAGTGCAACTTCTGTTTTTATTTTTCTCTTGCTCACTTGTTGTAGTGACCCCAGAGAAGACCCAACACTGCCCATATTTCACTGGCATTCCTTGAGATGAGTGATATTTCCTCAGGATCTCTACACTGCTGCTCCACGCTGCAGGAGAGATGCCGCCAGAGTACGTCCCTGACCAGTTCCCGACCAGGACTCCATAGTCGTCCTGGGCATTTATCTGAAAAGATCAGTTTATTTTTCATTTTATCTATTACTTTAAATTTATGTACTATGTGTTTGCGTATGTTGTATGTATTTGCTCACCATGGCAGATATGACTCTGACCACATTGACCGGATCCCCTCGGCCAGATGGAGGCATGCCACTCTTCTCCAAGATGAACAGGCAGGCTTCCAGGATTCCCTCATGAAACTAGAAAAGAAAAAAAAGAATTTGTACTGAAAATATAATTTAAAACAGACTGAAATCTTAATTTCCAACAAATAATCCCAGCAACTTGTACTGTGAAATGTTAAAACCCAATACTTCAATGAAAGGTTGTAACATATGTGTTTTTATTTGAACTTTACTGGGATAGACCAACACAGTGTAGTGCAGAATTGAATTGGATGGGAAAGGAAGCATACCAGTTGCTCATGCAAAAATTTGAAAAGTATGTCATGGATTTATATTCAACCCTCTCTACTGTTACGACCAAATAAAATTCCCTGCCACCACATATGCCTTCAGAATCTACCTGTGTGTAATTTAATCTCAGCATAAATCCAGCTGTTCAATGAAGACTACAGAAGGCCAAGAGCATTAATCATAGAAACAGCCTACATCCCCATGGCAACCCTAGAGGAGCTGTGGAGGTCAACAGAGCAAAATGTGAAAGGTGGAGAGAGCATAATATTGTGTGGATGCTTTTTCTTTAACAGGAACAGGGTCAGACATAGAAAATCAGAGTTGTTTGGAAAAGGTCCAGATCTAAATCTATTTATCCACTTGAAAATCTGTGGCAAGAGTTGAAGATTGTTTTTCAGTGATGCTCCCCATCCAATTTGACTTCGCTTTGGCCGTGTCTCCGAATGTGCAAACTGGCAAACACCTACTCAAAAACACTTTCATTTCAGCCAAAAGTGGTTTGAAACAGTGTTAACTTGAGTTGGATGAATACAAAGGAACCCCACACTTTTCCAAATTTTATTTGTAAGAAAAACAAAAACAAATATTTATACTTTTTCCCTCCAAAATTTTTTTAATTGTTCTTTGCTGGAACTGAAGTACTTTTAATGTATTTGCCAATCCAACACCCTGTTTCAGTGATAAGTATCAGGTTCAGACAGATGCATAGCTCGCTCTGTTTTGAGAGCCCTAGGGACTTTTCTACTTTATGATATAGTAGTTGTAGTTGTGAACCTGCTTTAGAGTGGCTGACAGGATCTGTAATTGTCCTGCACAAAAGCAAGTTCAAATCACGTTGTAGTCACATCTAGTTCATACCTGTCCAAAGTTCCACGTACGGGCACCGATTTGTTTCTCTGTGCCGTAATAAATCCTCCCTGTGTCATTCAGCACATACTCCTTCCTCTGCTCTTCATCATCCAGGAACACAGTATCTTCTAGAAAAAAAAACAAATAAAACAAAAAAAACACAAGATGTGAAACTATATTTGTTAATACTTGGAAACAAGACTTCTGGAAATGCAGGTTGCAGTTTTCAGATATCTTCCAGTTCAGTAGAATTAATTTGAGCCTTGGCCTTTTCATGGAAATCACCTAAAATCTCTGTTTTATCAACCAGTGACTAAACCACCTAAGAATGTGACTTTTTCTCCAACTTTATTGGATCATGTCCCAAAGGTCAGGAAATGGTTAAGAAACACAATGAATCCATGGACCTTGCAGTGAGGCCCTGAGTGGCTTATGGGAAACAGTCTGTTTGGAGAGAAATCAGCACTGCAGACTTGGGCGTGGGCCACTTCACATGAGCTTTTACTTTCCCATCTTTTTTTTCCCCCTTGCTATCAGCTGTGTGATTAAACATGGGTGTTGTTGAAAAAGGAGTAGTAAGGAGAGTAAGAACCAGAAAGGGAAAGCATTAAAAGTATCAGGGTGAAGAAAAAGAAAGTAGAGGGAACAGATTTAAAAGGTCATGTGAAACAACAACTGGGAGAAGAAGGGAAGTTGGGTTTGGGAGTGGAAAGAGGAGGGGGAGGGAAAGCAAAGAATAACCCAGTGTGTGGGGGGACTTTTAAAGGAGAAAGCATGCAGAGGTGAAACTGCAGGATCTGTCAACTCTGACTGTTTCCACTTTCACTCCTGACAGCAACAGAAAAAAGAAGAAAAATTCCAGGAATGCGGGAAGAAATGTACAGGGGGATATTAAGGAGGAGGCTCAAAAACAGATGAAGGGGCCAGGCGAGTGAGGTTCAGGTCAGCAGATAGCAAGAAACATGAGCAGAACTGTGTTGAAGAGGTGTAAAAAAAATAACCATGAAATACACATGGAGGGAGTAAAAAGCCAGAAAGAATGTTTTTTTTTTTTCCCCAGCTGCACGAATCACTCTGAACTCAGCCCTGTGGCACTTTATGCATAAATTGTTGGATTTGGACTTTTTATGAGCATGAGGAAGAGATTGAGTTTAGGAAAGAGAGATTTGAAGGGGGGAGAAGTGGATTGGGCACACTTCCAAAAGAAGCAAAACCATAATGAAAGACAGGCAGCTTTGTTTTCTTCTCATATCAAACTCAGGTTTTTTTAGTTTGCACCACTGCACAGGTTCTTCTCTCTTTCAAATTTCCTACACAGATCATTTGCCAAACCCAGCCCAGTAAACAATGAAACTCTTTTCCTTAAGCTTTCTTATCTGAATAAAATAAGAAGGACTGACCATGAGAAAATAAAGAGAACTCTGATTTCCTACGACAACATATAGCAATTCATCCAAAAGAGGTTAAGAGTTTACATAAACTACAAAACGTTTTTTAAAGTGTCTTTTCTTTTCTTTTTTTTTGCTGTTGAAATCCTATAAAGAGTGCAAGATTGTTTCTATAAGCCATGGCTGCCCTTATAATTGCAAGTCAGAACTGTATCATGAAATAAAAAGAGATTTCGTGCAGGGCCTTGCAAAGCTATTTACACCTTGAACTTTTTTCGCATTTTGTGATGTTTCTGCTACACTCTTTAATGTATTGCATTTGAAATTTTGGGATATTCCAACACAAAAGTGAAAATAATTATGGAAAAACGATGCAGATCTCTTTTTGTGAAACAGCTCAAACACAGTCAGATTGGATGGTAGGAGTTTGTAAGTATAACTTTCCATGGCTTGAATTAGATTTAAGTCTGGACCTTGACTGGGCCATTCTAATAGATAACCATGCTTTGATCTAAACTGTTCCATTGTAGCTCTTGCTGTATGTTGTGACTCATTCTCTTTCTGAAAGTTGGACCTCCATCCAAGTCCCAAGGCTTATGTAGTATCTTTCTGTAATCTTTGACCTGCTGTAGGAGTTCGTCCTGTAAGGGTTGCCGGTTTTAACCCCAGCCCGGTGCGTCTCGGTAGCTGCGTGTCCTTGTGTAAGACACTTCACCCGCTTTGCCTGCTGGTGGTGATCAGAGGGCCCGTTGTGACAGTGTACGGCTACCTCGCTTCTGTCAGTGTGCCCAAGGGAAGCTGTGGCTACAAGTGGCTTACCATCACCAGTGTGTGAATGTGTGCGTAAATGGGCGAATTACTGAATGTAGTGTGAAGTGCTTTGGGTTCCTCGGGACTAGATAAAGTGCTATACAAGTACAGACTATTTACCATTCTCTCACTGCTGAATGAAAGCATGATGCTGGCACTCTAATGTTTGATAGTACAGATTATGTGTTTAGGATGTATAGAATTGCAGGTATAATTTTGGTTTCATCTGACCAGAACACCTTCTTCCACATGCTTTCTGTGTCTCCCACATACCTGATGACATACTGTAAAAACTACTTCTTATAGCTTTCTTTCAGTAATGGATTTCTGCTTGCCTTTCTTCCATTGTGCAACTAATAGCTGTCGTGTTAACAGATTCTCCCTCCTGACCGGTGGATCTCTGCAAGCAGTCCTCCAAAGAGTTACAATGAACCTCTTGCCTGCTTCTATATTTATTGCTTTCTTTTCAAGACGGTTAGTTTAGGTGGATGGTCATGTCTTGGTTGGTGTGCAGATGTGCCAGACTCCTTCCATCTTCAACCACTTTTTCCAGGCACTAGAAATGTCTATGCCGCAACAACTTCCATAATAGTTTTAAGGCACACAACCAAGGGATTGATATTTTTAATCTCTTTTGGCAAACAGAATTTACATTTTGGTTCTCCTCCTCACTCAGTGAGACATGTTTAGAAGTGTTCAGAGAAAAACCTAGACCACAACTGGAAGTGTCCTTTCATTAAAAGCCTCAATTTAACAGCAGAAACTTGGGACTAATTGAAATTCTGGAATGAGCCAGAGAGCAAATTCATTAATCTCTGATTGTTCAGCAGAAGCCTGAAAGGCAAAAAAAAAAAAAAAAAAACACAGCCTAAACTGCACTTTCTTTTTCACTTTGATTTATACGTCTGTTTACCAAGCACCACACAGAAAACTCTCAATAAAACTAGCTAGCCTGCATTTAACAGGACAAAGATTTTAAGAGTAACTAGTGCTGACATACAGTAGGATCAAAACAAGGATTCATCTGCATTGATCTGTTAATAAGATCAAATTACAATGTGGATGTATTGTTGACCACCATCACCTGATACCCATAAATAAACTCCAGTGCAACAAGATGACTTCACAATATAAGAAATTAGTAAAATAATTCCACCTGTGTGTAATTTAATGTGAATGTAAATCCAGCTGTTCTGTGAAGGCCTTGCAGGTTTTATTAGAGAACATTGGTGAATAAACAACATCATAAAAGACCAAGAAACACAGCAGATAGGACAAGGATACTGTTGGGATGAAGTTTATAATAAAGTTAGGTAAAAACCAAAAAACCAAAAAAAAAAAAAACAATGTCCTAAGCTTTGAAGACCTGAGCATTTGAGCCATAAGAAGGCTCATCAAGTTTGGTCTGGTCAATTAATACCAAAGCAAACTTGAACCTTCAGGCCTACATGTAGAACGCTATATGTAACACTATAAGTTGATGGGAAGATCAATAACTTAATCAATAACTAGCTAAATAACAACAATCCTGGAAGAAAACCTGTTAGAGGGTGCAGTTCACCTTCCAGCAGCAAAACAGCCCAAACATACAGCCAGAGCTACAATGGAAGAGTTTGCATCAAAGCATCTGAGGTGCTGCTATGTGTTGTTCTATCACATTAAATACATAATGAAACACATACATGTTTGTGGTTGTAATGTGACAAAACGTAAGAAGTTCAAGGGATGTGAATACTTTAACTAAGCAGTTTAAATTAATGTATGTCCCAGATGAACAGCATATTTGGTACAGTTGTTGCATTTACATATCAAATGAATTTTACATGTTTAAAGTTATGCTCTGAATTATTCAATTTATTATCAATTTATTATCAATTATTCCTCTGGAAAACAAACTGTTTTGATCTGAAATGAAGCCGAGGGCCGTGCTGGAGAGGCCTAACCAAGTGTGCCAAAAGTTTTGTATCATAGCCAAGGGAGTTACATAACTCACATTCTTACTCACAGTCATGCTGGTGCTGCTTGATGGACAGCAACACACTCTTGGATTCTCCTAACCTTTCTCACTCATGTGAAACACTATATCAGTACTCCTTTCAGAGATTAAATATTCAGTCATCTATTTTCTTAAGGTATTTGCTGCCAGACTGATTAGAATCTACTTGCAGCACCACAGCAATGGCAAAGTAACAACGCTGTTCTCGAAAATTATAGACATATATCAATACATTTATTCCAAGCATGCAATCTAATGCTACCTTTTATTTCCTTCCTCGTTTTCTCCTCCTATCGCTTTTGACCAGCCCTCCCTTTTCTTCCCCCCTTCCACATGTCTACCATACCTCCGTGTAAACCCTTTCCCCCCTTTCCTCCCTACTGCCAGCTTACCTTCACACCAAGGGTTGAAGAGGAGGATCATGTCCTTGCTGGAGTTGTGAACTGTTGCCTCCTGGTCCTTCGCAGACCGAGTCGTGACGCTAAGCCCGTACAGCCCGATCACCGCGTTGGCCGGGGAGTTTACAGACAACCTGATTTTGTTGCAGGTCTGCTCTGTGATTTTGGCCTCCCAGTGCTCATCCTCCAGGTGGTTCACCAGAGGAATGATGACATGAGTCCCTTTAGACACAACGGGCAAGGGACCTACGAAACACAAGACAGAATTTATTTTCTTGCATACAGCTTGATGTTTTGGAAAAGTGTTGCTTTTTTTCTGGTTGCTTACAACTCTTTAGGATTTACAGCGCTGGTCAAATTTATTGACATCCCTGGTAAAGGTGTTGAAAAAGCCTCAAATTTATTGCAGTAGTATATTCCTTGCTTTTTTCTTGCATCACTCCTGAACAACCAGTCGGTATGTACAGTCATATTCAATAAATTTGAATCTGAATACTTATACTTATGAATACTTATACTAATTGAAAATGTCATCTATTGCAGTAACTCAGTTCACCACGTGGAACACAGACTGATGTTTCCAAGCCTTTATTTCTGTTAACTATGATGATTTTTTGCTTTCAACTTGCAACATTTAAGAATAGAATTTGACCTCAGATCAAAAATATAGTAATAATACAGAAATGTGGGCTTAATGAAAAGCATGTTTATTATCTGCTTATAGGTTGTTATAAAAAAAAAAAGTACTTTTAATTTGACAAACGAGCCTCATCAGAACTCATATTCTAAATGACTGAATCTGATTGTAAATAGTGTGTAATGTTTGCTATGGAGAAGCGGCTGGGATGAGAATCAGCACCTCCAAATCCGAGGCCATGGTCTTGAGCCGGAAAAGGGTGGGGTGCCTCCTCCGGGTCAGGGATGGGGTCCTTCCCCAAGTGGAGGAGTTTAAGTATCTGGGGGTCTTGTTCACGAATGAGGGAAAAATGGAGCGGGAGATCGATAGACGGATTGGTGGGGCATCTGCAGTTATGCGGGCGCTCTACCGGTCTGTCGTGGTGAAGAGAGAGCTGAGCCAAAAGGCGAAGCTCTCGATTTACCGGTCGATCTACGTTCCTACCCTCATCTATGGTCACGAACTCTGGGTGGTGACCGAAAGAACGAGATCACGGATACAAGCAGCTGAAATGAGTTTCCTCCGCAGAGTGTCTGGGCTCTCCCTTAGAGATAGGGTGAGAAGCTCAGTCATCCGGAGGGGGCTCAGAGTAGAGCCGCTGCTTCTCCACATCGAGAGGAGTCAGTTGAGGTGGCTCGGGCATCTGGTCAGGATGCCTCCTGGACGCCTCCCTGGTGAGGTGTTTCAGGCACGTCCCACCGGGAGGAGGCCCAGGGGAAGGCCCAGGACACGCTGGAGGGACTATGTTTCTCGGCTGGCCTGGGAGCGCCTTGGGGTTCCTCCCGAGGAGCTGGAACAAGTGGCTGGGGAGAGGGAAGTCTGGGTCTCTTTGCTTAGGCTGCTGCCCCCGCGACCCGACCCCGGATAAGCGGAAGAAAATGGATGGATGGATGGATGGATGAATCTGATTGTAAATAGTGTGTAATGTTTGCTATGGAGACTTGGTGATCCCAAGACGACACTTTGCTGCAAGGCTGTCACAGTAAGTTTTGGAGACTTTTTAAACCTTCCTAACCCTCCCGCCCACTGTGTGTGGTGGCAAGGTAGACATAGGCAGCCTATGTGTTTCCAAATCCTGGTCCGCGGGGCAAACTGCCCTGGATGTGTTATATGTTTGCCTATTTTACCACTCCTGATTTAGATGATTTGCAGTTCAGAAAAGCCTGTTAATCTGCCGTAAATTGAAATCAGGTGTGCTGAAGCAGGGAAACGTCTAAAACATGCAGGGCAGTGTGCCTTGAGGTCCAAGGATGGGAAACACTGGCCTAGTGGGTAAGATTAATTTATTACAACACGTTTTGCACACCTAGACTGGGATGCCAAAAAATGTCTGAATGTGAACAACTTTTACCAATTGAAAAGAAGATTTATAAATATTTTGGATGTAATTTATGTCTAACCACTTTTCTTGCAATGACTGCTACTATTCTGATAGCTAGTCTTCTGTAGGTTCAAATAGTACATACTATTCTTCCAGTTCTACTGTAAACTATTGACCACATATGGAAATAATCCATTTTTTTTCTTTTTTACAATTTCACTAAAGCTAATTCAATTTAAGATTATTCCTTGTTTTTTATTTCCCATTGAGATTGCAGCAATTGTTTTCATATTTTTTGCTCCAATTAAATCAAATGTTTGTAGCACAGAGGTAAAAGATAATTGCAACTTCTAGTTGGAAACTGACTAAACTATATCTCTAATAGTCAGGGAGGTACAGTAGATGAGCGCAAACTCTAAATCACTACATGCATCCCAGCCGCTCCCAGCTGTGCATGATTTTTTCTCTAAGTAAACAAACCTTTAAGCCTGCAAGTCCTCCAACATATTCCTTTTTTTCCATTTGGAAAGCAAAGCACACGTGCTTTAATTTCAACAGTTTAAATTAATTTATTTATTTATTATGAAACATGATGTCTGTTAACACCTAACAAGCGTTAGCTCTGTGGACTCTTGCATTAGGTTTGTCAAGAAGCCACTGACTGCAACCAGAACTCCTTGCCCTTTCTCTCTTCCCAATGAGTATGTATTTAAAAGGAAATCTAATAGAAAATACTTTGGCTTATCTAAAGAAACAATTTTGTCCACAAAAGAATTCTACTTCTGTGCAGTTGCCTAATTTGGAAACTCGAACCGAGTCAACAACTTGCTGTAAAAACATGCCCTTTAAATGCAGCTGAGAAACTCAGTAGTTGACAGCAAATCAGCACTGTGCAGTTATGTAGTGTTAGTGGCCATTTATTCCCAAGTGTGTACTATGAGGATGGTAAATTCCAGAGGGAGGTGCCTGGTGTCCTGAGCTCTGGAAACTGTTAGCTCTGAGGAATGGCTGGGTGGAATCCAAATCCTATGTGGCAGCTATGGTTCAACTGCAGCTCAGTATAAATGTGGTAGATATACATAGTGGCCAGATTTCACATATGGAGGGCTGTCAAGGCTCGGTGACATTATAGTTTCACATGAAGTTGATATTGGTCATACAGTCCACAGAAACTGCTCCACTGTGCCAGACCAATTGTTTGTCGTGCTTCTTATCTTTTTGTATTGTTTTTTTTTGTAATAAACCATCACCAGCCATCTTATGCCTGTGCTGCTACCACCCACTATGTTCCACACACTTGTGTTCATTTATGGTCAAATTTTAAATATAACAGCTATAACTTTTCAGTAGTCTTTAGTAAAAGACTGTTTAAGTTGTTTAAGTTAAGTTGTTTTTAAGTAAAACTCACGTATCTAAGAGAAAAATGTTTCCTTCTGACCCTGAACACTGCCACTCGTCACTGCTTTCTGAACATCCTGATTGAGTATCAGCCAGTCCACATTGATAAAACCGATCTCCGATAACATTGTGTGCTCAGTCCACCACTTTTCACATGACTGTGCATCCACTCGTGAGGGAAATCAGATTATTACATTTTGCAGATGCTAGCATAGTAGTGGAACCTATTTGTGGAAGTGATGAAAATAATATACAAGAGGGGGTCAAACCCTTAGAATGCTGGTGCAGAGACAACAACCTGGCAATCAACACAAACTGAACAAAGCAGATGTTCATCGACTTCCAGAGGTCACAGTCCTGCATTAGAGCCTCTGCAGGAACAGGATTTTGAACATTTTCGGAGACTCTTCACACCCTCTCTATAAACTGCTGCTTTCAGGCAAAACGTTAAGATTTTGAACTTTACGTTATTGTTGTTGTTAACGAAGCAAAGACCATGCTGAGGAAGGAACCATAATGGCTGGGACCACTATAACCTCCCCTACATGGCCATAAGTTTAGGTAAAATAACAAGTTATATGACTTGCTTTAGTATCAGACTGCTACCTTGGAAACCCCACAACACTTATATCTCTTCATGATGTTTGTTTTTTTTATTACCTGTTTTCAGTTCCAAGTGCATCTTATCCGTGTCAGCACTGAAGGGCCTGTTGAACTCGATCTCCATCTGAAAGGTCTGTCCTCTACGGATGATCAGCTCGTCCCCGTGGTACAGATCAGTGTGATGCTCCACTCTGTTCTGACCAGTCTGGGAGCTCAGAAGGTCAACCGAGCACACCGAGAGCTTGACTTCTGAGAGACAAAAGATGGATGAGGGCTTAAAAACATTTATTTGCATGTTTTTAAATCTGCTTTTGTATGATTAATTCAGAATGTAGAACTAAACGTTGTCTCTACCTTCAAATTCCTTCATTTCTCCATTCTCAGGCTTCGGCTTGGCGGGCTCAGGCATCGTGATCGGGGCGGGGGTTGGGGGCTTGGTGAACTCCACCTTATCTGTGACATCAAACGATTCACTGTTTTGACGTTTACAGCAGCACGGACACATCTTCCTGAAAAAGCGACGGCAGGCTCCCTCATCTTGCTTCTTCCCCTCTTCACTTTGAATGGTGAGCTCCACCCTAGTGGGCGGGGCCGCTCCGGGAAAACGCCCAATTTCCGACGAGCTTCGAACTGTCAATCGCTCACCTGGCATTCTAAAAGATGCATAAATAAAAAAAATATATATATATTTTATTTTTGGGGAAAAATATAGTGTTCACATACCTTGATTACATAAAAGCACAAAATTAACTGAATACACAGGTACAACCCATCTTTTGCTGCAGATGTGCTGTCTGGCTGCTTTCTTGTTAAACAGCGGCCAGTTACCTCAAAATGTACAACACTGTGTTTTAAAAAGGAAATCTATAACAGACTTGTTAGCATTTCTGTAGAAAAAACAAGACAAAAGAGTTCAGATAGGAGACATTTTGTTTCAGTACATTTCATCCAACCTCAACAGCACTTTGTGTGATTAACCAAACATCTCTTTCTCTGTCTTTATTTTCATACCATGAAAAGGTCAAAGATCTTTTTTTTTGATGTTTTCCCACAATTACTTTATCTACTTTTATCTAAATCAGACATTCCCAAAGCATTAAAAGAGATATTCTTCCGACCTTGCTGCGTAATCTCCCTGTGTGATCTAACATAACTCCTAGAACCAGCTGGATTCCATTTGCTGCACCCCGCTTGCACATAAACATAAACTGCAAAGTAATGTAGCTTACGTGATCACGACATCTTTTAGTGTGCGCATCTGGCATTGCTAGTTCAGATTCATCATGAGAACATTTAACTTGCTGCCACAGCCCAGATTTAAACCTAGTCAAAGACTTTAGAAGTATGGTGTGAAAAAAAAAATGCTACCTCTTTTAATTCTGGAGCTTTACATTATAAAAGCCATTTGGACTTTACTAAGTTATACAATTATTTAAATCTAATGTTGAGTGGATGTCAACGCTAAACAGATTCTACAGCATAAGATACCCTTAATCAACTTCGCAAATGATCAGTAAAAGTAGGCAAAAGCGTTTTTGTAAAAGCAGTTTACTGACCTGAACTGTACAGGTCTGTGTTAACAGAAAGCCAAGGTGGAAAAATATTATGAATGACTGTACAGGAAAAGGTGTTGCAAGGTTTCTCACATGTACAACCAATTGAATCTATCCCTATGACATTTCAAAAGGCTAAAGATATTGACTTTAACTGTCCAGAGGACTTTCCATTTTTTTGTGGTTTTCAGGCGGTCTTGGTGGATTTGTCCTACTTGTATCGCCATAGTTACGCTCATGGGTTTTCCTCCAAGATGTACTGTGGGTACATTTTGTGAGAATATTGCAAACACTGCATGGGTTTATAGGTACTTGGAGCAATTGGTCTAAACTTTTATGAGAGTTTTGCAAACTTTACTCTGTTTGTGCACTAACTACTTTCCATTACAATATCTATGAACATACCTTTCTTCCTTGCTCTGCTAAGTCACAGCTGATTAGTAAAAACGAAATCACGCTTAGGTATCACAAATGTGTCAGTTAACTCTCTGCTGTCTAGTGTATATTTCCAGCTTTCAAGTAGTATGACTTTATCTAGGTTGAGGACATTACCCTCTTGGCGTCTACACAATGGATTTGACGCTTAAAGAGAAGTATGGCCTTTCAACAACTTTTGTATGATCAGAAAATGACTTCAATTCTTAAAATTTGCTGCTTATTGTGTATTAATGAAAATTCCTCAGAACTAGGAAACCAAATCAGTCTTCAATGGAAGACAAACTATTTTCCCAGATGCTTCTTGTACAATAATTATCTGTCTTTATTTGTTACCATGTTTAGCATTTCTGAGGTGCCTACCTTCTGACGAGAGGTTAGTTTGACATACCTCCAGGTATACACCCAATCTGTATTTAAGCAGACAAATTCAATTATAGCCTTCAGTTATATGTCGGGGCTGTGATATTGGTTTCAGTGTTTAAATATTTGCATTGAAGGTTTCTTCAGTGCAAATATTTTCAGGCTGATTAGAAAAAAGGGCAGTGATAGTGAAGTTCTGCAGCTGAGGTCAAAAGGCAGTGAGAAGCTGAGGAAGTGGTTGGGAGGAGGACTTCGATTTATTGAGCCTTCAAAACCTGTGTTTCAGAAGAATGTGTGCATGTGTGTGTGTGTACCATGTGTGTTCTGGAGTTCATCAGCCAATTGGAAAAACAGCTCCCTTTCTCTGCTGCTTCCCCTCCACATCTGTGTAAAAACCTCTGCCTATCACTACTCCATGCATCAATGTTTAAACCCTGGGCTCCTTCTCTGCTGCCTGCTGTTGGGATGCAGGATGGTTGCTATGCTCAGATATAAGCTGCAACTTCAACTCAATACGGGTCTGCTTGTTTGGTGACATGAGTTCTACAGTGTATACAAAAATCTTCTCAGCACTGATATGTCAAAAAGCATTTCAGTAGGCTACTTTAATAAATTCCTATGTACTCTATGCAATACTGACTTTATGGTTCTCCACCTCTTTATGATAAGTAGCCAACTAACTCACTGCACACTAAGTTTTCCAAGTGCAACCACACTATAATGTCATTTTTAGAACAGTGCTATAACAAGAGTTGGAGTCTTTAAATAAATAAAAAAAATTAAAAAGATAGCTAGATAGATAGATAGATAGATAGATAGATAGATAGATAGATAGATAGATAGATAGATAGATAGATAGATAGATAGATAGATAGATAGATAGATAGATAGATAGATAGATAGATAGATAGATCACTTATATTTGTATTTAGTTATATATTTATATTTATTTTCTTGTAAAGAATACCAATGATTTTTTTGGCACATATTTGTTTTTGCTTCCAAACATTTGCTCTGAAATGCATCTGTTTAATTCAATACAGGCTACACACAATGTGCAGCATCTGAGAAAAAAAACTGAAGAAGCTGCAGCTGCCAAGCTACAACTAAACAGGCTGAAGTCAAGATAAGACTTTAACTAATCCAACGACTTTCAAACTGAATCTAGGAAACGAAGAGAGCAGAAAACGGCCAGCAGTCTGAATAGGGTGAGAACCTCTGTAGGCAGCTGAGATCATGTGAGGTTATTAAGTGGATTTTTAAAATAATGTAGACTGGATGGTAAAGATAAACAGAAAGACATAAGATTTCATGAAAAGTTCCTTTTGAAAAATCACACACTATTTCATAGGATTTTACGTTCTCTATACTGGACATCAGAATAAAGTTTTATTTTAACATTAAACAGAATCAGATTTTAAAAAAAAACATAAATAAATACATATCTGCTTTAAAGAATCTGACCTGGTTGGATGCTTCTTCGGATTAGCGGGGAAACTTCTTATTCCTCCTGGGTAACAATGCGGCGCTCTCTTAAAGTGTTATTGAAAACTTTTTAGTCGTTACGTGCGCCGCTCTTGGAGTTTTTACGCTTGTCCAAAACGGTGCTGCACAGTTTTTAAAGCAGATGTACGCCCCTCTGCCTCACCGCTGCGCCCCACCCTGACGTACGCCTGAAGTTACCACACTACCACCGGAAGGTCTCGGTCCAGTAAGCGCGATCTGGTAAACTGTGCGTCAAAGAAGGCGTGTGTGAGAAATAGAGATATTTGTTACGCAATGACTTTATAGTGAAGAAGAGTGAAAACTGCAGAGCGGATATACGATGATTTATCTGTACTGAATCAAATAAAACATTTGGATTTGGGTGACCACTGAACATTTAGAACCCCAAGGTTTAGCAAGTCAATTACTTTCAATTTTAGAGGAATCCCTTGATTACAAATGGAAAGAGGGGGAAAACCACATCCCATTTGTGTTTCACTTCTCCTCTTTTGGTTACTCAACAAAAGAAATTCAACCAAAACCCCATCATGACCTTTAATCTATATAAAGTTGGTGACAGTAGCAGTTTTTGACACTAATGGCTCACTGTCCAGGGTGGCACTCGTTCAGGGATGGCTGCACATTCTAGCCCTCTATGGCAAGCTATTTTAACATTTAACAGCTAGAATGGATATGCTGATATTTGTAATTCAATTTCACCAAGTCAAAAAGAACATTTCAGGTATCCACAACCACATTCTTCCTAGGACAAATGACATCACTTTTGCCATTCATTTGTATGGGGTTTATCATTACATATGTCTACAATTCAGTTGCAGATATCCATTATGTTAATTACGGATATCGCAATTCAGTTGTAGATATCTGTAATTCTAGTTTGGGATATCTTCAGTTTGACTCTGACTGGTCATAACTCCAGTTCAAGATATCTTTAATCCACCTCAATTCAAGATGTCTACATGTTTCTTTTCAAGTTTCTTTAAGTTTTGACTAGGCGAAATGACGTTGTAGATATCTCAAACTGGAGTTAGGGATACTCATAATTTAATTGTAGATGTCTATTATCAAGTTATAGAAATTAATTTTGATTAGAGATGTCTGAAATTTGAGATATCTGTAACTTTCATTCTACCTAGTCAAAATGTAATTACAGATATCTTGAATTAAAGTTTTGACTAGGCAAAATGATGTTGCAGATATCTGTATGCAAATTCGGCCCGCATTGGTGAAAAAAATCACATAGCACCTGCACTTAATTAGCACTGATTAGCACCATGTCTGAGCAGCCATAGGGCTACAAAGTTTTTAACCATCCATTCAATGCTACAACCCATACAAGACAGGAGCTGGCAGCGAGAAATGATGATTCAACATTACTTTCCACAACAAGATGACTATTTTGCCGGCACGTTCATGTTCGAGTTCGGGGTAAGTTTTTGATTTTAAGATTAGAAATGCTAATGTGCTATCAGAAGTTCCGGGTAACCTAGGCTAGCTGTTTAATAATATGCTAACTTGAAACAAAACCATTGCCAAAATGCATTCTATTGTCTTTTTGTGAATGTACTCGAGTCAAACATTATTTTAAAATATTGAACGGCACTTTTAAGGTTGAGAAGTTTCAAGTTTCTAAAACCATAGATTTTTGTCAGTTTTTGTGTTCCTCCTTCTCTAGCTCATTTATTATTTATCTGTTGATATGATTGTTCTTTTGCATGATTGGTGTTTTGGACAATGTTTCCCCCCAGTTAAACCAGTCAATTGGCTGTGATCAGACGTGGCTGACTGGATTGAGCGTCCAGCAAAGAGTAAGTTGACAGTCGGATCATGGCCATTTATTGGGATAAAATACGTCTAAAACGGCAATCATGCAAAAGAACATAATCATATCAACAGATGCATAATAAATGAGCTAGAGAACCCAAAACATCAATCATACTAAAGGATAAATGCATGAGATAAACGTTATATTCGTAATGAGAAAAAAATCTATTTCCTTGTAGTGAGAGTGACTTGAACATGTAGTAATCTCACCATACATGCATTTAATTAAATAAAATGTAGTAAACTCACAATAAATTTAATTAAAAGCTACTATTTTTCAGTCATCTTTTTACTTTAAGGCTGGGGTAAATCATGGAAAACCGCAATTTACTTCAACAAGGCAACATAATGAACAACACTTGTCCCATTCGTGGAGGTGGAAATACAAGTTATTTCTGACATGCAAGATTTGTTGTATTCAAATTTTAAATGCAAAAGAAGGCTTTGATTTGTGAGCCCTCTGTTTTTTGTCAATTTAAGTTTTAATTTAAAATGTTTGCAATTTTAATAAGTAGCCTACATGGTCAAATATTTTACCACTTCCATAAGCAACTTAATATATACATTTATATAGAATTATTGCATTGAATATGTTGTTTAAATTGTGTTTAAACGTGAATACGTCTATTATGTGTACAAAGAGAATCGTAATGCTGACAACTTTTTTTTTTTTAAGTTGTTGATAACTTCTGAATTTGAAATCAAAGTAATGAGAATGTGTTTGTAGCTGTGGATTACTGCAAACGCATCATATGTGAAAGCACAATAGCGCATGCTGCTCCTGCACCGCATACACACTGCACACAGAGTATGTGTGAAACGGTCGTCATAACTTTTTCTTTCTTATCTAACGAAGTTATTGTTATTGCACTTCCATGGTAAGAATAGCATGTCAGCATTTTTATTAAAGTGAACTAGCGTGAATCTCTCTCACACATAAATCTTACGTCAACAATAACCTATGGTAATTTTAAGCATGATCACAAACCAAAATGCAAACATGGCATGTTCCTAATATTTCTGAGAAACCCCCAAGCCAAGAATGAATGCTGACAAAGTTATGTATTTGTGTTTACAGGACGATCTGGTGGCCGCAGGGAAAACCCTTTTTGGCAAGCAAAACTTTTCCTCTTTTCAGGGTCAGATGATGGTTTTCTGCCCCCCACAAAAGAACTTGGGGAACTGGCTAAACATGGATTAGGTAAATGTGAGATTGAAGCACATACGAATTGAGTGTTATTTACTTTGACACATTATCTAACCTTCTTGCAAAGAAAGCTATGGAATGAGCTGCTTTGATTTTGTTAGCTTGACCCTGTCTGGTCCCTTTTTTATACTGTCTCTATAATGGGAAACATTTGACAATGTTAAAATACATTGAGAGTTTGTTTGAAAAAAAAATTGGAGCGCAGTTTACTCTTTGATGCATTATCATGACAGTTTCCATGTCAGTTTCCATGTCAGTTTCCATGTCAGTTTCCATGTAGCCATTTTAATAGTTATACCTATGGAACGCGTTCTCATGCCAAGGCATCACTCTGAAAGTGTCCAAGAATTCCTCCCAATGAATCCTTTTGCATCAGCTATCTGAATTTAGTAAACCGTGGTTCTGGTTAGTGAGGATCTGGGTGGTGCATTCAGAGGCTAAGCGACACCATATATTGTATGTTAATGTTCTTTCACACATTATGCCCAGATGCTCTAATGTGTGATGGCCTTGTGAGTGAGACCATGCTCTTTCCTCTCAGTCATATGCAATTTTCTTAAGAGTGTAGGGTTCGTTTAGTTTTAAAGCTGTGAACTCGGTAGAAACACAAGTGATCTAGGTTAACTGTGGTAGTCATACAGGTCTACTTTTGGGGTTTGGCAAAACTACGATAATGTCTGAAAATATGACAACACGGTTTGGATGCCTTGATTTGTGAAATTTATTGTCTTTGAAACTGGCTTCTCTAACATTGTAGGACTCAGCGCAAGATCTCTCAGGACTGCTAGAAGTATTAGCTTGCAACTAAGGAATGTGTTACTTTGCCACTAGGAACAGATTATACGGATGTATACATTTCCATTTTTAGGAAAACCTGTGCATGAGTCAACGGAGGCCGGACGCACAAACTCAAAGATTGAGCTGAACTGGAGTTTATCTGAAATGAACAACTTTGTTTGCAAAAACCTACCATCGTATCAGTTTAAATCCGGTAGGCTTTGAATTGGCAAGGACAGGCAAAGGACTGTTCTGGAATTTTTGGGATGAGACAATGTTATAAAGCACCTGGAGAAAGATCTTTCTTTATCTGTTATTTTACGAAGACAAACAGAGTTCAAAAGCCCTGTTGCTGACAAGTCAGGAAGGCAGAGCCCTGAATATAAGCATACATGGTTATTTATACACTTAGGCACATCCTCTTTATGACTCAAACACGGTTATCTGCCTGGTAACAGTGGTGTCAAACAGCTCACATGTGAACCTTGTTTCACCTTTAAGTTTCTGCAAGTTCCTTTTTTACTCAGAACATAGAGATGATCCACCCAAGCTACATCCTGTTTCGCAGACAAGCTTCTGCAAGCAATAATCCAAACGTCACATAGTTCTCTTCTGTTTTATAGTTCATGACTTTTGATACTTAGAACATGAGCAACATTAACATTTTCCATAACAGGACGCAAGATCCAGAAATTCTTCTTGGAAGGAACTAAAAGCAGCTGTTGGCAAAAGCAGACTTTACATTGCCCCACGAGCCACTGTCTTGCAGGTATGGAATTTTATACAAAGGTATTTATAGCTTACTACAATCCTATAAATGTGTACTCTGTAATGTCTATGCCTATAACTGAAGTTACCCTCTCCACCCTCAGGTAACATCACCGACTTCTGCCATGTCCCAGAATTAATTCCCACCACTCGCAGCTCCAGCAGTAGATGAGACGTTACAAGTGGTTTTAGATCAGGTCCATATTAAAATGTATTGTCCATCTAATGATTTTTGTTATGTCCACTATTCACTTTGTAGTGATGAGTGGTAAATACAAATATAAAGTGTTTTTGTTATCTTTTTCTAATATGTATTAAGATGTATCTATTTGTGTGATGGCTGAGCAGTTACATTCCCTAGGAAAAGTTTTTGTAATTTTTCTACCCATAGATATTTTCAAATGTATTTTGTTTCCACTACAAGTGGGTGTGTGTGTGTGCTCTCTTGCTGAAAGTGAAATATTTGGATTTTCTGTGTTCTACCAGGTGGCTTCCACATCCTGTGCCATATCCATGAAGTAATTCTCACCAATCTCAATTGCTCCTGTACAAGATGAGACTGCACCTGTGGCTGAGGGTACCCAAGCTCAAAGTGTGGTTGCAAATCAGGTAACCGATTTAAGAATTTAAAAATGTTATGGTTGTTTACTATTTGATGGTGATTTGTGAGAAATTTCTTTTTTTGTTTTACTTTAGGCTCTTCAAGAATGGCGAGCAATATGTGACGAGCAAGACCAGGAGTATAATAAAAGTTTGTTGGTGGATCAAGAGAAGGCAAAACTTCCAAGTTCTATTTATGTGTGATTTACGTTCTCTTACAGAATGCATACATACTTTTAATGTGGTCTTCTTTTAATAGGAGAGGAAGAAACTAGCCTGTCATGTCTGTGAGGAAAGACGTCAAAAGATTTGTGTTTGTAATATATTAGTTTGAAAAACTGTCTTTATTTTATTTTTATTTTTTAATGCGATAAATAACATTTCAGGCTATTGAGGCAAGACGTCAGCGAATTTCTGCAGATGGGGTGTTGATCAAATTTAATTATCCAAATGGATGCATCAATATGAGGAAATTCAGCTTGTCTGTGCCAATCCAGGTAATGTGTTTTCAGCTTGAGAAACTATCAAGTATCTTCTCTGTGGTTCAGTGGATTGTAAAGCTTGACTGGTGTAACACTGTTTCACATCTTTTTAGATCTTGTTTGACTTTGTGGGACAAGATGATATTGCCAGTGAAATTTTTGTGGTGCAAGAAGCCACATCATCAAGATCAATTGAGAGCAGTTCCTCCGGGTCAATAATGGATCATGGCATAAAAGCATCCTCAACTCTATATGTCCTTTGGTTTTCAAATCAGGATGTAGAGGTAAATGTCTGTTGCATTTCTCAAATGAAAATGGAATGTGTTTTGGTATGTGCAAGCTCATGTATTGTAGATGTTGGTCTTCAGGAAATTCTCTCAGATCAACAAAATGATGGAGCTTATGGCCTACACCATACATCTCATGGTCAGTCATTGCTGTCTGAGACCTCCACCCAGCCAAGTCTCTCTGTGCCCTCTCTCCAGCCACTTCTGTCTGAGCCCTCCACCTGCTCACTGTTGTCGGAGCCCTCAACCCCTTCACTGCTCTATGAGACCTCCACCCAGCCAAGTCTCTCTGTGCCCTCTCTCCAGCCACTGCTGTCTGAGCCCTCCACCCGCTCACTGTTGTCGGAGCCCTCCACCCCCTCACTGCTCAATGAGACCTCCACCCAGCAAAGTCTCTCTGTGCCCTCTCTCCAGCCACTGCTGTCTGAGCCCTCCACCCCCTCACTGCTCAATGAGACCTCCACCCAGCAAAGTCTCTCTGTGCCCTCTCTCCAGCCACTGCTGTCTGAGCCCTCCACCCGCTCACTGATGTCGGAGCCCTCCACCCCCTCACTGTTCTATGAGACCTCCACCCAGCCACGGCTCACCCTGTTCTCTCAACCAAAAGAAATCCTGACTCTTCATGACGAAATATCACTCCATCCTTCGTCTGACCAGGAACCAATCATTATTGTTGATGAACAAGATGACAGTCTCACAAAATCAGTCTCCTGTGCCAACACATCACCTCGGAGGACTTGTGGATGAGTATGTTTTTCTCATTAACTTGACTTTATTGACTTTTAAATGAGTTGTTTGTGTATGTATATTTTTCATTTTCTATATACTGTTTCAATTAATGAGGTGGTTAAAACTTATAAAATATGGTACATATTTGGCATATTAATTAAATGCATGGATTGATCTACAGACCATATAGAAAACAATGGTCAGCAAAGTTGATGGAAGCTTCTGTCCAACAAGCAACCAAATAAAGGTGTGCAGGAATAAGGTTTTACTGTGTAGGTCTGCGGGCTTTCAAGCGTAGGTTCTTCAACCCTGAAGCGAAATTTGATGTTGTGTTTGTGGATGAAGATGACAATGGTGAAGGGGCAGTTGACGAAGGCGGTCCAACAAGAGAATACCTCAGGCTGTTGATGAGGGCCGTCCACCAGTCAAATATCTCTGAGGGACATTAGAAAGACCGGCAGTTGTCTCTTGATACCCAAGGTAGGGAAGCCCATATTCTTAGGACTGTCCTCATTCAACTGGCAGAATTCTAGAAATGTATTTGCGGAAACCAATTTTAAAGTGATTGCTCCGCATTTCTCCTGCCTGATTTGTTTATTCTATTTGTTATGTTTTGGGCAGCTTTCATCCTGTGTCTGTGTATTGTCTTTTAATCATTTTGGCTTGATTTGTTCATTCTTGGTTAGGACTTTTCCATGATTCTTAATTTCTTCATCTTTTAATGTACAGAAACACCTTTTTACATGTTTTGAAAGGTGTAATACAATTGTTATTTGTGGTAGCACTAATATTAATCATAGCATTTTAAGGTATTACATTTAAGAAGCCTTACAGCAGAGTAGAGCTGAAGATCTTTGCCCGACAGGTCGGGCCGGGTTCGGGTTTAATTTCCATCATTGTCCACGGACTCGGGCCGTGCTCGGGTTTTAGCGTTCAGCTGATCATCTCATTAGCGCAAACAAGATGCAAAATGGATGCTGAGGAGGTGAAACAGATGTTAGCCGCTGGTGAATGTGTTTTTGTTTGCAAATTATTTAACCTGATAATAGGTAGGTCTTCAGTTTCTTTATGTTCATGTTTAAAGAGGGCAGGCTTGTGCAATAGCCTTTATTTTAGAAGTCATGCATGTGAGATAGCCTAATTGACGGTACTAATTTTATTTCATAAAGCTGCAGACTTTAAATTCAATTCAATTCAGTTTATTTATATAGCGCCAATTCACAACAGATGTCATCTCAAGGCACTTAACAAGAAGTCATTTCAATACATTTATACAAACATTCCTATCAGTGAAAAAGTTTTCTATTTAAGGAATCCCAGCAGATTGCGTCAGTCATTGGCGTGAGGTTGGGCCCCGTTGATGCAGACTTTCCAACCACAGCAATCCTTCAGCAATCCCTCATACTGAGCAAGCATGTAGCGACGGTGGAGAGGAAAAACTCCCCTTTAACAGGAAAAAACCTCCAACAGAACCAGGCTCAGTAGGAGCGGCCATCTGCCACGACCGTCTGGGGGTTTGAGAAGACAGAGCAGAAACACAGAAGGAACAGAAGATCTGATCTAAGAGAACTTTCTATGTTACAGAAAGTAAAAAGGTAATAACAGGACACAGTGGATGTTCTGTTACTGGGAGGATCATCCCAGTCGATGCCCCCCGTCCAACAGGGCATTGCAGCCAAGCAGGATACCAGACCAGGTATATCTTCTATGGAGAGAAAAACACTGAGAGAAAACAAAGTTAACAGTCGAAATAACAGAATGTACTGTAATACAACTGGAGAGTCGTAGGAGAAAAGGAAGTAGCAGAGTGAAGAAAATTGGTACGTCTGTCCTCCAGCAGTCTAAGCCTATAGCAGCATAACTACAGAGATAGCTCAGGATGACCTTAGCCACTCTAACTATAAGCTTTATCAAAAAGGAAAGTTTTAAGCCTGGCCTTAAAAGTAAACAGAGTGTCTGTCTCATGGACTAAAGCTGGGAGCTGGTTCCACAGGAGAGGAGCCTGATAACTAAAAGATCTGTCTCCCATTCTACTTTTAGAGATCCTAGGAACTACAAGTAAACCTGCAGTCTGAGAGCGATGGGCTCTGTTAGGAACATATGGAACAATTAGATCTCTGATGTATGATGGAGCTTGATTATTAAGGGCTTTGTATGTAAGAAGAAGGATCTTAAATTCTATTCTGGATTTAACAGGGAGCCAATGAAGGGAAGCTAAAACAGGAGAAATGTGATCTCTCTTTTTAATATTCATCAGAACTCTTGCTGCCGCATTTTGGATCAACTGAAGGCTTTTAATGGCATTTTGTTGACTTCCTGATAGTAAAGAATTACAGTAGTCCAGCCTTGAGGTAACAAATGCATGGACTAGTTTCTCAGCATCACTCCTGGACAGGATGTTTCTAATTTTAGCAATATTCCGGAGGTGAAAGAAAGAAATCCTAGAAACCTATTTAATATGGGATTTAAATGTCAAGTCTCGGTCAAAAATAACGCCGAGGTTCTTTACGTTATTACTGGGGGCCAATTTAATGCCATCCAGATGAAGTGATTGACTAATCAGTTTCTGTTTAAGAACTTCTGGTCCAAAGACAGCAACTTCTGTTTTGTCAGAATTTAAAAGCAAAAAGTTTAGGGTCATCCATGTTTTTATGTCTTCCAGACATGCCTGTAATCTACCTAACTGACTGGGTTCTTCAGGATTTATGGATAAATATAGTTGTGTATCATCTGCATAGCTGTGGAAATTTATCCCATGCTGTCTAATGATTCTACCAATTGGGACAATATATATGGTGAACAGAATTGGTCCAAGCACAGAATCCTGTGGAACTCCACAAGTAACCCTTGAGAGTGAAGAATATTTATCATTTAGATGAACAAACTGGAATCTATCAGACAAATATGATTTAAACCAGCCTAGTGCTGTTCCTTTGATCCCTGCAACATGTTCAAGCCTTTCTAGGAGAATATTATGATCGACTGTGTCAAAAGCACCACTGAGATCTAACAAAACCAGAACAGACACAAGTCCATTATCTGAGGCCATGAGAATATCCTTGGTAACCTTCACCAGTGCTGTTTCAGTGCTATGATGAGCTCTAAAACCTGACTGAAACTCTTCAAACAGCTCGTTACTGTTTAGATGCTCACAGACTTGATTAGCAACAATTTTCTCAAGGACTTTGGATAAGAAAGGAAGGTTAGATATAGGTCTGTACTTCACTAAGTCATCTTGATCAGGGGAAGGTTTCTTGAGTGAAGGTTTAATTTCAGCTATTTTAAATTCCTTGGGTACGTATCCGTTTACTAAGGATAGATTCATCATATCCAAAATGGGGCCAGGAACCAAATGGAACACTTCTTTAAATAATTTGGTTGGAATTGGGTCCAACATACAAGTTGAAGGTTTAGATGAGGCTAATATTTTTGACAATTCCAAAAGCTCGACTGAATCAAAACAGTCTAAGCACAACTGAGGTTCTACAGTTCTTTCCGATACTGCCTCATTTACTGAGGAAGAAGTAATCATGTTTGGGAGGATGCCAATGATTTAATTTTTAATAGAATTAATTTTATTTATGAAGAACGGGTTATAAATTAGTGCATCTAGTTCAAGTCCTTGAACTAGATGCACTAATAAAGCAACAAGGATGTTTTTCATCAATCACTTTCGACTCAATTCTTATCAATTGGCGCGATCGGTTCACAAAGGAAGACAAAGACAGGCTGCGTGGCAATTCGACAAAGGCTAGCTTCAATTAGCAAAATTGGCTTGGACATAGGAAGGGATGACAGTTAACCGGATCAACGGAAGGCCACACGAGCTAAATAAACAGACAAGCTGGTTAACGCTGGTCCTGAGTACAATCAAGCCAGGGTAGGATATAACAGACTGCTTCTGGTTGCAACCAACAAACAAAATGACAATAACACAAAAAGCATGCAATACTCAGGGCCAGCGTGTCGGCGACGCTGATTGCCGATAAGTAACAGTGGTTTACAAGTTCACAAACTTATATCAACCAACAGAAAGACGTTGGACCTAACTTCTCTACCCAGACTCAGCAGAAATAAACCAGGTTTATCCTACCTGGTGATGATTCTCTTCCGTCCACACCAGTCCATGACGAATCATTTTGGATCTAAAACCAGGTTCATTTTCCATTAAGCCCAAGAATGTCGCTGTCCTTCATCGGGCAAGGTGTAACAGTTCAATCCATTTTACATGGGTCCAACGACCTGGGTCCCAGCATAGCCTACAGTAAATCAATAAATATAAAGAATTATTGCTAAACATAATTCATTTGCGTGAGGATATACATTTTGTTTAACATGACACAGCTAGGACAGGCTTTTTATTTCTTAGTTACTAGCCTTCCAGTTAGGTAAAAGATAGTTTCATGGTTTGTGCTTTAGCAGGGAGTCTGCTAGCTGTTTACCTTGTCATTCTGGAAGTAACCAAAGCTAGCTGACTGCCTGCAAAATGGTTATGCTGTTTTCCTACACTATTTGAGTCTCGTAAGGACCCAACTGACGTTCCAGAGCTATTGTAATGAGCTCGTGAAAACTGAATGTTTTGAGTATCATATTTCATACATCAGGTATAAATGTAAATTTTGTTGATCAAGTTTCTATAGCTTATATATGCTATTTAATGATAATTGACAGATTAAAAGCCACCAAAAGTCTGTTGTGTCATATTTGTCATTTACATTTAATTGAAAAATGTAAATAAATAAACAATAATAATTTTTATGTATACATTATCTATACAAACATTAAAATCAACAATAACAATGCCAAAAATTATGTATGATAATTAACATTAATATTAAATTGAATTAACAATAAATAAAATATAATATTTCATGTATAATATATATAATATATATATATATATATATATATATAAACATTAAATTTAACAATATTGTTGTAAAAAATAATGATGTATGATAATTAACATTAATATTAACATATGTAATATGTAACAATTAATATAAATAATATATCGACCTAAAAACGTTAAAATAAAAACAAAATGAAATAGAATAGAATAGAATAAAAGTCATTGTTCTGTCCCTACTAGACGTGTCACTTCCATAAACTGTAAAAATATACGTTTCCCCAGACGAGCCACTCTTAAGCCATGGCACTTCAGAGTGAACTAAACTCAACAGAAGTTAGGCCTATCATACAAATAACTCGCCACAAGAGGGCACTTAAAGGTCAACATATAACCAAATCAACCTTTCCTTACAATTAAACTGAACCATTACATGCCGTGTTAAAAAAAAATCATGAATTCATATCATTTGTGTCCTAGTAAAAGGGAAAATAGCAGAAATAGACTCTTAAAATAAATGTTTACCTCTTTCGACACCCACTAATACATTTATTAGTGTAAGTGCACGATTAGACGCATATACGGAAAAAAAGTGCGAACAGCTTGACAGTGTATTGGTGTGTTCCATTTGTAGTCGAAACTTGGAAACTCCCACTTCCGAGTGGGAAAAATCAACTGGAACGCCAGCCCGAAGTTGGACTTCCCACTCGGAAGTCTGAGATTTTTTTTTTGCTCCAACATTTGATTTCAAAATGGCCACTCAGCTGGTCAGCAACAGTAAGTTGTGTTGTAAACTTGTTTATTTTACACGACAAAGTGTAAAAGTGCGTTTAAAATCAATGTTACATGTAGTCCATGCAACTCGTCATTGAACAAACCGAAAGTAATATTTAATTGCATCTGGAATGTAAAGCATACAAAAACACAATGTTTGTACGATCTAATACAAACAATTGCTGCTTTCTTGGCCGTCGCCATGTTGAAATACCAATTTCTCCGACTTTGTTAAAGTTGCGTTCTATTTGTCCACCGAACTCGGTTTGCAAGTCCGTTTCCCGAATTACAAACCGGAAGTAGCAAATAGAACGCCCCCGAGGTCGTATATACAGGTCGTCAACTCGTCGAGGCTCAGAGGACCCCGAGTTCAGTTCCAAAATGGCTACCACGAGCATCACACATAAGTAAACATTGTGGTTTTCTACTATTTTAAGCACTTTTGTCTTTGTTGTAACCAAATGTAGAAGTCGTACACATAGCAGTGTATACGGTTACCTATAGGCATGTCGCTACAGTCTTATTACGTGCTAAATACCGCCTAATAAGTTATTTTGTAGCTTCTGCAGTTTAAATTGGCTAGAGACGCTCCATGTTGCTATGACAACAGTGCTGGTTCTTGAGCTGCGGAATTTTCGCTTAAACAGCGGGTAAAACATTAATAGACTACAATCAAATAAGATGAAACATGAACTTACATTCTCCGCTTGCTATCATCATCTTCCTCTTATTTTGACGATGAACCACAAACTTTGATATTAGCTCTCTGTACTCTTTCAGAGCTAGCGCAACAGCAAGTTTCCTGGAGGCATCCATCTTTTCTCCGACCTGTCGTGTTGTGTGCAAAACAGAACGCAAAAACCCTCTGCAACTTGTTTTCCAACACGGATGTGACGTCACTCTCGAGTTGCAAGTCGCGCTAACAAGACAAATAGAACGGGGCATAACTGGAACACTTGCAACTCGGGTGTGACGTCATTCCCAGTTCCGACTTCCGAATTCCAAGGTAAATAGAGCGCACAATATTTTCAATGCACGGCCGGATGGACTGCAGTTCTACAGTCTATGGATGGGCCTCAGAAAACCAATATAGATATCTGGCCGGATTCCCCTTATTAACGTTAATGCAAATCATAATACATGAATGCAGCCAGATAAACAGACTCACCTGAACTAATGAACCTGACAGAGAAACGTCGGTCTTCCCCAGCATGGAAATGTGCGTCTATTAGGGTTTTCAGTTGAGCCAAACTGCTTTTGAGTTCATTGTTTGTGTCTGGTAATAGCAAATATTCAATTCTTCCGAGATTTCTTTCACAGTTTTCAATAGAATGACATTCTCTCTCTCCACAAATCCCCTGTGTGAGGGCTCATTCAATTTCATGCCGTTTTCTGGTTGTTTTTTTCGATTACAGGCAACGCCATGACTGCTTCCTTCTTCTTTGATTATGGTGGGGTGGGGAATTTATGTTTTTATGGATATCTAAAATAGAGCAACGTATTCACAATAATTTGCACTAGTCATAAAGACGTTTGAGATATCTTTAACTTTCATTTTGCCAAGTCAAAACTAAATTACAGATATCTGCAATTGCCATGTAAGCTGCGTGACAAGTTGAATGTCGTTTTCAATGACGTCATTGCAGATATCTGTAATTTAGTTTTGCCTAGTCAAAACTGAATTACAGATATCTCTATCTGTCCTTTCGACTAGTAACAATTATGTTACAGATATCTTGAATGACAATTCCAACTATCCAAAATGTAATTATGACTGGTCAGAAAGATTTTGTTGATATCTACAATGTTAATTCCGGATAGTCAAACTAAGCGTTTAAATGTTAAAATGGCTTGCCATAGTTGGCAACTGCAATTTGATATCTGGTCTGAAGCTTTTGTTTTCTTGCCAAAGGACTAACCCCTTTTTTAAGCAATCTGAACTAAACCAAAAAAAAGCACTCAGACAGCTCAGACCTCCGACAGGGCTACTCAACATCCCCCATGTTGTTATGTAATTCTAACTTTCGGTACTTCCAATAAAATGTCTGTTAAGACGCATGGCAGTGTTGTCACTGTGCTCTTCCAGTAGAGGGGGGGTGGGGAGATATTAGGTCCCAAGAACAGTCCAGTCAGGTGTGTGATATCGAGATAATTTTACACCGCCATATAATGTAAAAATTTGACAACACCGGTCTATCCCACCCTAGAACAAAGCATTGGTGGCAAACTTCCTATCAGAGGGCTGGAAACTTACATCACACGGTCAGATTCATTCTTTGTCATGAATGAAAAACACCAGGAAGTCTGTGGTTTTTTAAAATCAAGTCATGACATTATATGAACATTGGTGACTCAGGCAATCTAGGGCTGGATGCCTACTGACTTCCACCTTACTCTGACACTCAGCTTACCTCATAATTACAAGTGGAAAAGTACATTTCACAGTAACAAGCTGCCAGGAACAGATTTATTTTCCATCATCGGGCTGGCAGCGTGCTAACTCTGATAAAAGTAAAATAACATGCCTTTTCACAATAGTTTAGAAAAATTGCTAACCCTATTGCCTTTCTCTACAACCAAATTGCTGAGGTTTTAAATTATAACTGCTCTTCAACGAGACAGTGGGCAAATTTGGGATAAATGATGGCTTAACATCAAAACTATCACAATTTAATTTTGTAATATATCAGCAATTTAAACTGAAGCATCTATTTGATCAGGATGTCTCCTGGTGGCCTGACCTTGACGTTTTTCAGTCCGATGGATGGATGGGTGGATGGATGACCTATATGTGTTCACTTTGTTAACTTTAGCTCAATTAAATTTGAAGACAATGCACTTGGTGGCCATCTTTTGGTCTGGGAGACCTAAGCAGGCGCAAAGTTGTGCCTTACTCCTTCACAAATGTATACTATTTGAAGCTAAACCCTGTAAATATGGTGATTTACATTTTTTAAATTTTTGAGAAGTTTTCCATACATGCTTGTATTTCTTGACGTACTGGTGCAAACCTGTCATGGTAAATGGCAGGTAAGGAGTTTTGCAACCCCTGAAAATTGGCTGGTGTGAGACGAGTCATGACGAAGTAAGAATGAGTTAGATGAATATTTTACTGAAACAATTGTCATTAGGCACTTGCTATTGGCCAAGGAAGCAGCTGGTCAAGAAACACTTCCCCACTTTGGATGACATGATAGGGTTTAAAGTGACCTATGTGTTACGTAAAACCCTATAAAGTACATTCATAGAATGATTAATTAATTTTTTGTAAAATAACCAATGTGAACATTGATTTTTATGGGGCGTTTTCACCAGGAGATATGCTGTACAAGCTCCAGCATGTATGTATTTGGCATGTTATTCTGATGAAGTTTCAAAATGCTCAACTCATAACCAGACTTACCTTTAAATGGTATTTACTAAACCGCTGATTACCTTTTATGAGCATGAAAATCAGCCTTACCCTTACCAAAGAAAGAAATATGGCAATGCACACAAAAAGGTATTATGCTCACTTACCTACTTGTATAATATATAAACATGCAAATTATGGCTACTTTAAGATACATCATATGAGCTTAATATTCAGTTAGCAGTTAGTTAGATTTAGCCTTAGCTAGTATAAGAAGAAAAACATTCCTATTTGACTTAAAGGCACTAGTTAAACTGTTTGTTTCTGAAGGAATACCCATTCCTATAATTTAACAGGAGTGTCAAATTTGATTTTCCCAACTTCTTTTATATGACTCAATGCAGTGACATCAAGTGCTGTGCATGATTATAATGGTGTGTCGAAATATGCCTGGATGTGTGTGTCTGCTCAATTGCAGTGTTCATTCTTAGTATACTTTACACAAGCTGATTCATGCACTGTTACTCCTGTTGCTCGGGAGAAGAACACAGAGGAAATCAGAAGAAGCTCTGTGAGTGTAGAATTAATCTTGGGCCTGGGTATCTCCTCACAATGCCCTATTTTTATGATTAAAGACAACCACGGTTGTGTGGGATAATCCATTTTAGCACAAAATTGTTCCATTAACCAAAAACTTTTTTTCTGCAAGGCAAAAAAAATGACAATAGGTTAAAAATTTCAGACGTTTGGCAGTATTTGTATTCAATCTCCTAACTCAAAACTAGCACAAACAAAAGTTACCACTGTAAGTTTTTTCTAGGTATTTCTCTGCCAGCTTTGCACATCAGGAGACTAAAGTTCTTGCCCACTGTTTCCTGCAACAAAAAACAAAAAAAACGCATGCTCCCTTAGATTGGATGGGGGTAAGTCTGTAAAGATACATTTTCCTTTTTGAAGATTTTTCCTACCATTTATCTACAGTAATCAGACAGGAAATTGTGAGAGAAAGAAGCAACAAAGACATTCACAAAAAGCTTCAAGGTCAAGAATGACAACCCCAAATGGTTCCTCGGTGCATGGGGCTTTTTTTGATACCTTGTCTTGACACAATTGGACATATGGAACAATCAGATCTCTCATGTATGATGGAGCTTGACTATTAAGGGATTTATATGTAAGAAGTAGGATCTTAAACTATATTCTGGATTTAACAGGGAGCCAATGAAGGGAAGCTAAAA
Organism: Valencia hispanica; assembly: GCA_963556495.2. NCBI lineage: Eukaryota > Metazoa > Chordata > Actinopteri > Cyprinodontiformes > Valenciidae > Valencia > Valencia hispanica. The sequence continues at coordinate 38,228,594 of OY747712.1, forward strand.
CAGGAGAAATGTGATCTCTCTTTTTTTTTATTCATCAGATCTCTTCCTGTCGCATTTTGGATCAATTGAAGGCTTTTAATTTCATTTTGTGGACTTCCTGATAGTAAAAAAAATTATAGTAGTCCAGCCTTGACGTAACAAATGCATAGACTTGTTTCTCAGCATCACTCCTGGACAGGATGTTTTAGCAATATTCCAGAGGTGAAAGAAGGAAATCCTAGAAACCTGTTTAACATGGGATTTAAATGTCATGTCTTGGTAAAAAATAACATTATGAACATTATTACTGAAGGCCAATTTAACAATGGAAAAAAAGCTTTTTTTGTTTTATAGTTTAGTCTGCCTCCTCCTTTGCACCTCTTTCTCACATCTTCTTTTCATCTTTCTCATATCCACCCTTTGGGCCATGAGATCACTGGCAGCTGTACATTGCATTTTTATGCCCACCCATCCTGAGAGAGATTGTGGCCTGTAGCAGTGTGAACAAAGTCATGAGAGCAAGAAATGTTAAAAATGGGCCTTCTTAACTTGACACTTTGGTCCATGCGGGAGAATGTATACGTGACAAAAATTGGAAGGATGACTCATAAATGTTTAGTTTAAGGTGGGTACAGTGCCTTGCAAAAGTATTCGGCCCCCTTGAACTTTTCCACATTTTGTCACATTACAGTCACAAACATGAATCAGTTTTATTGGAATTCCACGTGAAAGACCAATACAAAGTGGTGTACAGGTGAGAAGTGGAACGAAAATCATACATGATTCCAAACATTTTTTACAAATAAATAACTGAAAAGTGGGATGTGCGTAATTATTCAGCCCCCTGAGTCAATACTTTGTAGAACCACCTTTTGCTGCAATTCCAGCTGCCAGTCTTTTAGGGTATGTCTCTACCAGCTTTGCACATCTAGAGACTGAAATTCTTGCTCATTCTTCTTTGCAAAACAGCTCCAGCTCAGTCAGATTAGATGGACAGCGTTTGTGAACAGCAGTTTTCAGATCTTGCCACAGATTCTCGATTGGATTTAGATCTGGACTTTGACTGGGCCATTCTAACACATGGATGTGTTTTGTTTTAAACCATTCCATTGTTGCCCTGGCTTTATGTTTAGGGTCGTTGTCCTGCTGGAAGGTGAACCTCCGCCCCAGTCTCAAGTCTTTTGCAGACTCCAAGAGGTTTTCTTCCAAGATTGCCCTGTATTTGGCTCCATCCATCTTCCTATCAACTCTGAGCAGCTTCCCTGTCCCTGCTGAAGAGAAGCACCCCCAGAGCATGATGCTGCCACCACCATATTTGACAGTGGGGATGGTGTGTTCAGAGTGAAGTGCAGTGTTAGTTTTCCGCCACACAGAGCGTTTTGCATTTTGGCCAAAAAGTTCCATTTTGGTCTCATCTGACCAGAGCACCTTCTTCCACATGTTTGCTGTGTCCCCCACATGGCTTGTGGCAAACTGCAAACGGCACTTCTTATGGTTTTCTTTTAACAATGACTTTCTTCTTGCCACTCTTCCATAAAGGCCAACTTTGTGCAGTGCACGACTAATAGTTGTCCTATGGACAGATTCCCCCACCTGAGCTGTAGATCTCTGCAGCTCATCCAGAGTCACCATGGGCCTCCTGGCTGCATTTCTGATCAGCGCTCTCCTTGTTCGGCCTGTGAGTTTAGGTGGACGGCCTTGTCTTGGTAGGTTTACAGTTGTGCCATACTCCTTCCATTTCTGAATGATCGCTTGAACAGTGCTCTGTGGGATGTTCAAGGCTTGGGAAATCTTTTTGTAGCCTAAGCCTGCTTTAAATTTCTCAATAACTTTATCCCTGACCTGTCTGGTGTGTTCTTTGGACTTCATGGTGTTGTTGCTCCCAACATTCTCTTAGACAACCTCTGAGGCCGTCACAGGGCAGCTGTATTTGTACTGACATTAGACTAAACACAGGTGCACTCTATTTAGTCATTAGCACTCATCAGGCAATGTCTATGGGCAACTGACTGGACTCAGACCAAACGGGGCCGAATAATTAAGCACACCCCTCTTTCAGTTATTTATTTGTAAAAAATGTTTGGAATCCACTTCTCACGTGTACACCACTTTTTTTTTGGACTTTCACATGGAATTCCAATAAAATTGATTCATGTTTGTGGCTGTTATGGGACAAAATGTGGAAAAGTTCAAGGGGGCCGAATACTTTTGGAAGCCACTGTACCCACCTTAAACTAAACATTTATGACTCATCCTTCCAATTTTTGTCACGTATGTGTTGACCTATCAGATAAACTGCCTTTGAACTATGTTGAAGTTTGAAGTTGTGACATGACCAAATCTAAGGCACAAAAGCTGTTCATGACAGTCAAGTTAGTAAATATCGGGTCAGGTTTTCAGCCTTCCTTCCTTTATCCAGTCCAGGTTTTCATTTAAATTTCCATTGTAATTTTCAACAACACCCTTCTTATGTTTCATGGAACTTAACACCCAATATATGTCACTGTTAAGTGGAAGCGTGCTATTGCCATCATAGTGTAGAGGAAAACGTCATTATTTCACAACTTGGGTCATGTCCTAACAGAGAACTTTGGCTTTTCAGTTTGTAACGGGTCTGCTGCCCCTGCTTGTTTTGTTTTTTTTGTTGTTTTTTTTGTTTCAATGCCAATAAATATGCTTTTGAGTTTAACATAATGAAGAACAAAATCTGTAAAGTGATAAATGGTTTTAAGGTAAAAGCATGTCTGTTCAAACCCACTCTTCATAAAAAAATAAAATAACTGATTTCTTTTTTTTTTTATCAGGAAAGATTATGAACATATAAAACATTTACAAGTCTATTTTTCATTAACCTATGCAAAAAAAGTCTTTATTTTAAAATCAGATAAAGTAAGTTCAAAAGGCTTTGTACCAAAGTAAACCTGGCACATTGTTCCTGTTTTTTGCAGCTAATGAAAGTGCAAGCTGTTTGATATCAAAACCATGATGTGATGTGATCACATGCTGGGTTTAAAAAAAAAGAACTATGGGTCTGTCTTTTTCTTCTTCTGCTTTTTTGATCTTGCTTTAGTAAGTGATTGACTGGCTGACTGACTTTCACCTAGATTTGCAATAATGTCCACATCTCATTGTACTGTCTAGTGAGGGCGGGATGAAAAAGCCATTATTGGTTATGATGAAGCAATAGACCAGAAGAGTTACTACACTGCCCTCTGCTGTTTTAAAGTAGAAGCACAGTAGGATCGTATTTCAGTATATCTTGTTTTTTCTTGCACAACTTTATTTTTACCAAAATTATAGCATTTGACTCTCAGCTTCAAATCAAATCAAATCAAATTCACTTTATTTATCCGTTAGGAACTTCATTTGCAGAGGAAGTGCCAGTATGGGCCCAATAAAATAAAAACAGTACATCCACAGACATACAGACTTCTTTGAGATTAAAAGGAAAAATCCATTCTAATCTTCAAGTCTTTTATGGGATTCTTTCAACCTTATTTTAAAATATTTGACCTCACTGGACTTTACATTATTTTTGCTGCAGAGTTTGGTGAATAAACAGCTATTGTTTTTGAGCTCTTACCTCTGCATTTGATACTGTTGACCACACCTTATAAATAGGCTGCAACACCAGGTGGAGATCTCAAGTGCTCCTTCACATGTTACTTTTTAAAACAGAACCATCATTACATATTTCCAACAGATTGTGTCAATTTCTCTAAGACTTTTATGTGCAGTCCCTGACGAGTCTGTTTTAGAACCAGTCCAGTTTAGGCTTCTATTACTCATTAGTCAGATTATAAACACATTTCACAAAATCGGTTTTAGATAGTCTAGATAGCCAGTCCTTTAATGACTCAGAATTATATTAACTGGCCCCTCAGCAGGGCAGCTTTCAAAACACTATTTGTCAGATATTAAAAATGGCAACATGATGTTTACCTTTAGTCCAGTTCTGAACTGATAAAAGGGCTTAAAATTGCTCCTGAGAGCATGACTTCATAAATCAGATAACAAACTGGTCATGTAGATTCAGGTGTCCAGTCTGAGTCTAAAGATTTTACCCTGGCTCTCAAAAATGCACACTCCTGCTGAAATGGCAGGTCTTTGTCATGTAAAAAATTTGTCCATGATTAATAATTTCAGATCTGTTTCTATAAACAGACATTGGATCAGGTAGGAGTTTGTCCCATAATAACGACCGTGTGTCTCTGTGTGTCCTTGAGAAAGGCACTTTACCCACCTCACCTGCTGGTGGTGGTCAGAGGGCGCGGTGGCGCCAGGGTACGTACGGCAGCCTTGCTTCTGTCAGTGTGTCCCAGGGCAGCTGTGGCTACAATGTAGCGTATCAGTGTGTGAATGTACGATTGAATGGGTGAATGACTGAATGTAGTGTAAAGCGCTTTGTGGTCCTCTGACTGAAAAAGCGCTCTACAAATGCAGCCCAGATAGCAGAAGATGTTTTTTCAACATGGAATTTTGGTTGAATGATGGTTATGGTTGAAAATGTGTTGGTGAATCAACCACTGAAGAATTGAAAGTTGAAAAAAATGTCATTGAATCAACATTGAATTATGGTGGGATTTAATGGTTGAATTGCAAACATTAGATCAATGTTTAATCAATGTTGTCATTGTCAAATAAATTAGGTGGGACGCACGAGGAGTGGCGGTTACTGCTAGAGGAGACAATTAAAAGGTCATTTACCAATTTAAATAATGTCTAATAGTCATTTATTCTGTACAATTCAACTGAAAAACAAAAAACATGTTTAAAGGAAGTGGTGTACTAAGCTGGATTGATAGTTGTACACACCCTTACTAATACAATGTTTAGGTGCTCAAATTCAGCATTCAATCTTATTTGATAGGATTCAATTAGCAGATTTACTGTAGGCTACTTCTTGACTGGACAGTATCTTCCCACTCTGCCCTAAAAAAGTTATTTAACTCTATCAGATTGTATGAGGAAATCTCTTGTCCCCAGCCATCTTCAGAAAAGCCTAAATACCTTCGGTCAAATTTAGGTCTGACCTCTAGCTAGGCGATTACAAATTTATTTTTACAGTCATTAAGTCATTATTTTGTTGATTTCTAGTATGTTTGCACTCACTTTGGTACAGTGGCGGTTCTAGACCAAATTTACCAGGGGGGCCAGGGTGGGGCCAGGGTGGGGCCAGGGTGGGGCCAGTGTTTTTTCATGGGGGCACAGAACAAAAAAAAAGGGCAATATTTCACTGTTTAATTTTTTAATTGCCAAAGAGCCATTTATGGTTCCAGAGTTGCAGGTTGCAGACCCCTGATCTTGCAGATGAAAACTGTGATCCTATCTCAATACGACTGAAGCTAAAAGTCCAACAACTTATTTTTTTTTAATTAACGGATTAATTAAAACTGCAAAGATAAAAAAATGAAATTTGTCCAAGGGACCGACTACAACTACAGTTTTTGTTCCAGCACATTTCATGATAAGAACCTGATTTAGTATAATCTCATCAGCACATGGGCCAGTACAGGGGCCAAGACTTGTTATACAGGGGCACTGGCCCCTGGTGGCCCCTGTCTAGAACCGCCCATGCTTTGGTACTGAACTGTGAAATAAACTGTAATTAGTCAACCTTCTTGCAGACAGCTGAAGTTCTTGGGCCATGGGTCAAAGCTGACAGGCATTTGGAAAAGCTCCTATTTTCATTTGCTCTGAAAAACAAACAAACCAACCAAAAAGTCCATCTGAAGAAACGCATCCTCAGATCATGATGCATACATCCCTGCAGCGTTTTCCAGTTGGCAGCCTGACTGACCAGTATATCTCTTGGTTTTTTATCTACTTCGACAAACATCTAGTTATTCTAACGTCATTGTCTTCTATATTTTCTCAAATTACTGATTTCTATCTTCAGTGTACCATGGTAAAATCCTGTATACACAACTGAAACTATAAACTAATTAGAATCAATTAGTGATAAATGCCAAGTAATAAAATAAATGACAGAGACACACGTGGACAATAAACCAAATTCTTCAAAATTTGATCATCATATAGGTGAGAAAAGCTCTTAAATCGACAAGTTGGTATTTTATTATTTAAAGTGATTTAGCTGGGGCTTGATTTAAAGAACTGCCAATAATGATTAAAATATTTTCCTGTTAAAATCAATTGTTGATCATAAATTCTAGAATTTTCTTTATACATTCCATTCCATGTATTATTGTTGTCTGTTCATCATTTTCTGAAAAAAAAGGATCCTGTAGTCTGTGACCCCTCAGCAGGGCAGCTGTTAAGTGTGTGATCCTCAGTCTTTTGTTCATGAAACAAAAATCTCCCAAATAGTATATAGTGTCATGATAGAATAGGTTAAAATGAAAGAGAAGAAAAATAATTGTTTTTTTATACTAGGCCTATATTCTTAGCTGTTTGTTTACTGATCACTACTCCAGTCCTGTAGGTGGCAGTATTGCATCTATAGGTGGCTTTCCAACCCTAAAAAAAACTTTACAGAAGAAGGGGAAGAAGGAAGGTTTCAGAAATCTCACACGTGAGTTGTCATTTTGTAGTTCGTCAAATAAGGACGTTTATATAGCAAAGAAAAATAAAAAACACTTTTCAAATGAATTACTGTCCTTTTCATTTAGCAGAAACATCGCAGTCGTTCTTGTTCTGTTTTGTTGTAGAAGGCTAGCAAGAAGTGCTCGAGGTGCTGTTTGGTTTTTAGGCGAACTCTATGTGTTTCTATGGTAATTTAATCAGTTTTAGACATGTTAAACCCGTAAAGAATTTCTAGTTTAGATAAAGAATTCGTAATTTTATAGAGAATGCATTCGGCATGCACCCAGTAAGACCAGAAAATACACATACGGTTGTTTTTCTAGAAGCACCGTTGCTGCCTTAGTTTATGCTTCCCCCAGTTAGAAGAACACGCCTGTTAGTTTTTGGTTTACCTGATTTTTATGAGAGCCGATTTACATTAAATGTTGAAATGATTATGTTTCTTTCTCTCATTTCAGCCAGAGATTCAGCCAGATCTGATTTGTTATCCTGCATGTGTTTAGATCCCTACCATGCTGGCCAAAGAAGAAGGAGATAAGCTACAGAAAGGAGGAGCAAGGAAGAGGAGGCACCCAGCTGAAGATGGAGGAAGAGAAGAGTGGAAGAAGAAGAGAGGCAAAGAAGAAAAAGGAGGACCAGAAGTTAAGCGAGATACTGGCAGAAAGCGACTAGATGCTCTGAGCGTTGGCTACTTCCGCCGTGTTGGGGAAAGACTGAATGAAGGCTTTGAAGAAGATGAGGAGAAAGGTGGGAGAGATTGATTGACAGAATATGTCAGATTGAAGGTTGAAGGGGTTGGAAATGATTCCTAATGACCTTTCTTTTGTTTAGTCCCATAAAGTTTATTTTAACACTTTGGTACACTTTGTAGGTCCAGTGTAACTATCAAGTACAACCTGCATGGACAGAATGAGCTTGTTTGGATAGGGCACCTATGTTGCTTATACTTGTCGCAGTCCAGGGGTCCACATCCTCCTAAATTGTACGTAGAAGACAAAGCTATAACATGTAACTTTAGAGTCACAGTGGGAGGATTTTGATCACTTCTGCTGACCTTTTGTTTGAACAGTATTCAACTTGCAAATGTTGGCAGAAAAAGCAACAAAAAAACACACAAACCTACTCAACTATAATTATTTTTCAGCTTTTTTTAATGTTTAAATTCCCAGTGACATCGCTTTGTGCTTTTACAAATGTCTTGGAAGAAACATGATTATGTCAAATAAATTGGCCACATTTTCCAGAGATGTTTGTGGAGAACGTCCTCGCTGAGGTCAAAGGTAAAGCCAGCCTGGTGGCGACGGACCAGACAGGAAGCGTCACTCTGCAGCGGCTGCTCCCGCTGTCCAACCCGGAGCAGGTGGGGGAGGTGCTGGCTGAACTGGGCGGAGAATTGCAGTCGGGATTTAAGGAGGTTTCATGCGACCGGTGTGGAGGCCATGTTGTAGAGAGCGCGCTCAGACAGATGTCCAGGTGGGATGGTAAGTGTGAAATAAATGGGATTATTTGCTTACATTTAAAATGTTTCTTCCTCATTGTATTAAGGAAGACTTTAATATGAGTTGTGTTATGGTTGTTTTGTCATATTCATATCAATTTGTTGTCACACCATCGGAAACTAAGAACATACATCACACTGAGAGAGCATTTCTCCTAGGATTTAAGTCTGAAAAGGGTTGAGACGCAGATTCAAAACTCTTTGTTTATTTATGCCTTTAAATCAATCCTAATCCAATTTTTTCAGATTTCTCTTTCTTTTGTTTACACGAATAAAAAGCCTTAAACAAAGACATGAATGTCTATCTTGCGTGTCCTGATTGTTTGTTCTAGAGTTCTCACAGAAGAATGCATCCAAACCCTCAGAAGAAGAAGATGATGCAGAGGAAAGCTCTGGATTGTTGGAGACCCAGGTGTTGTCACTAAGTCAGGCAGTGAGAGAAAACAGCACAGAGTTCATCAGACACATCCATGGCTCTCATGTGGTCCGCACACTTTTACACGTGCTGGGGGGCTGCCTTGGACCTCCTCGCACCGAGGCCCGTCCAGGTAAACACGCAGACACACCCAGAAGCACCTTAAATTGTTTTAATGAGAGATGCACCGATCAGAATTTTGTGGCCTATTCCAAATGTCCAATCTTTTTTTTTAATATATATTTGTCCTGCTAAAACCAACTTGATTTCAAATTTCTCTTTAAAAAGCTCTAGTATGAGAAGATATAACTATATCATTAAGGGTTTTCCAATCATTCAGCCCCTGAGCAGTCATTAATGTATTTAAATCAGGTACAAAAGTGATGTCGTACCACTGTGTGAGAGAGTGGTTGCTTTAAAGTACGACGAAAACCCTTTTTTCTTTTTTGCCCCCTGACTTCATTAGTGTAATAAAAATAGTGAACTTTGAGCCTTCTTTGCTTAGTAGTAGCATCCACACTGAAGAGTGTAGTAGTTACCGTGACCTGGTAGTGGTTAGTGTGGTGCCTTCACCTATTAATATAAGATTTGTTTCTTTTTTACGCTTCTAAAACAAGTTGTCACTGCTCGGTATTGAGGGCCAGATGTCTAATTGGAGTGTCACACATTGTGTTGACACTGTAGGTGTGTTGCTGAATAGGGACATCTGCTGGATTTTGAAAATCAGTACAGGCAACAGGGATTAATAGTTCATTTTTTAAAGGGGGGTATTATGCTTCTTCCAGGCACATATTACCCTTCTATAGCACACTCCAATAAAATCGTCACCTTAAGTCTTTTAAAAGTCCGTCATGTATCCAAATCCACCTTATAGAATTTTACTTCCTTATAGGACGCCCTTTCCCCCCCCCCTTTCCTCTCTAAGACCCTCCTACTCTTTCTGACACTCCCCCTTCAGTTTGTCACATACCGTGCATCATCGCCACATGCACGGAGTCGGAAAAAAAATCCCACAAAAGACGTGCAGCTGGTGTGTTATAATTACTGCACCCGGGACTCAGTCGGAGTTGTGTGAGGTGGGGAGGGTAGGGGTGGGCAGCTCTGCAGGGGCCAGGCTCTCGGCTGAGTACGTAAGGTCGGAGGAGGAGATGGGTGGAAAAGGCGGGGATAAGTGGGAGCAGGCCTTTCAGCAACCCCGAGAACTACCAGCAGAGACTCAAAGATTACTCTAATGTGAGTAAATGGGTCAGAGCAACACTTCAGGTATGTTTTTAATGAGGGAAAGACAGGTTCTCAGGATACTAAGCTTCAGAAATTCAGTTTTGGATAAAAACCCCACCTTTAAGGTTTTTCATGTTTTTGATACAGGCTCTAGAATTCTTGCTCTTTGCCCCACATCTACAGATCCGGGTAGATCGACCTAAAGATCCACACATTTTGGTCACTGGCTGATTTTTCAGAAATCTCTGGCTCTTAATTATGCCATTTTTGTGGTAAATTATCCTTGCTTGTCATGGTTACAATTATGTAAGGACACAACAAAAGAAAGAGATCCAAGGTTATTTAACAAAGTGCCGCAAAAATACAAATTATTGCTGGCAGACAGGCTTAATAATTGGACGTCCAAATTAGGACATAAGCCCAGCTTTTGCTGCCAGCCTTTAATTCATCTGTTTTCCAGGTGCCCTCTAGTTACACACGCCTCCAACCTTGCATGGGTTAAACCGTGCCAATTACCCACCAAGACGTTTTCCCGGACTAACAATCGTCGTTATTTCCATGCGATTCTCTCCGCTGGTTTGAATCCTGCCAGAAATAACGATGTCCACAAGATGTGGACATCATTCACAATAACTAAATCTGTGTGTAATGTGTGTGTATGTGTTCCGATTTAAATTGAAGGAGTTTTGATCCAAATTGCAGCAATTGCTTGCTGGAGGTTGTGAACTACTTTTTGTGACTCTGCCAGCAAGATAAGAACAAACTGATGGACTGACAGAGCTGTCCGCATTTCGAATGTAGTTCTTTTTCCCCTCTCCTCGAAAGATTACAGAAATGAAGTAAAGCTTTTGATCCCTTTCAATACATTTTTGGAGGTTGCATCGGGGCGTCTGTACCCTCAGGTGTGTTCGTTTTAGTTCTTCTATTCACGTCTGCCTTTCTCTTTTGATGTTCTGCCTTGAACTAGGTGCAAAAGAGCACAGAGTGGCCCCTCAGCTGACAGACTTTGAGATTCCCAGCTCGTTCTGGTACGAGCTGAAGAGCCTCACCGAGACCTTGATGGAAAATATTAATCGTAAGCTGCCTTTCATCACACCATCTTCTCTGTTCTTGCCTTCTTTTTTTAACCAGATTATAGATAAGTCAATTATTTCTTTGTACTCCCATCACAAAGAGAAAATTCTAGCACAGAGGAGTAGAATATTTCATATCTGTTTCTGGCTGGGTGAATTGGGTCGAAAAGAAAAATTCTATCGAGATCATATCCATATCAGTCGATATCAATATATATCACAACATAAAACAAATCATTATTTTTGTCAAAATTGAACATTCCCTAGTACTATTTGAAAATGTATATATAATGTATATATTCTAAAGTTGAAGATGAAGATTATTCAACTGTTTCAGAAAATATAAAGGTTAGGGCTGGGCGATATGAATTAAAAACAAAATCCATTTTTTTTTCATGACAAATTTGTTTTTGCTAATCTGTTTTTTTCTTTTCTCCTTTTCCATTCCTAAAAAGTAATGACAAATGACAGAAAATATTTTTTTTAAACTTTTAGCTTTTATTTCAATCATCTCTTCTTTGAGTAGATCTGAATTCCAAGTCCAAATATATACACACTGTAAAACATTCTTGTAAAACAAGATGGAAGGCCTTGAGATGCATTGGTGAATATTTTGTTTCTCAATGTAAAAAAAAAATTAGTCCTCATAAATAGAAACATTTGATAAATCAAAATGTGGTAATCAATTTACTGCCCAGGCTTACTTCCCATTAGTCTTTAGTTGGTGGCACTTATGCGTCTGCAAGTACTAATAAGAAATGTTAAGGCATATGGAACCTATACGCTATTAAATATTATTCATACTTTGCCTTTTACATACAGTGCAGGTAAGTATTCATACTCCTTTAACCTTTTCACATTTTGTCACATTAAAAACACAAACGTGTATGTATTTTATTAGGATTTCATGTAATAAATCCGCACTGGGTATCGCATAATTGTGAAATAGCCTGAAAAAGACAAAAGGTTTAAAAGTCTAAAAAGTGTGGCATGTCGTTTTACTTTTTGTTGTTTAAATTCACAATAGCATATTTTGTGGTATGTCTCCACCAGTTTTGTGTAATCAGATTTTTCAGTTTAAAAAATGTTCATTGATCCCAACATGAAATTAAATGTCGTAACTCATGTCATCTCATCATTCATCATTACAGTCTGTTTTACAGACAAATGTTTTATAATTAGTTCATTAAAAGTTGTTGAATGAGCTATCATCTTGTTTTTAAATTTAGATAACATTTCAAGCTAAAGCTAATGATTGTTACATTAGAGCAGCTGCATGCTTGTGCGATAAGCTACAATTCACGCGTGATCTGATTAGTCAACTAATCGCCAAGAACATTTGTGACTAGTCCATTATCTAAACAGTTGTTTGTGGCTGCCTCATTTGTAAACCGGACTTCTAAGGACTTTCCGCTTACAGGCGAATACAAATGCATGTCACACCCACGTCATTTTCCATCCACTTCATAATTATGTCCTACTTAATGTTTTTCGACTCCCTACAACCCTGAAATGTGTGGTTGTAATGGGGCAACATCTAGGGTATGAATGCTTTGGTATGGCTTTAAGCTTCAGAAGTCGTTTTAAATAGCCAAAGCTTTTAAAACCACCTTTATTTCTTTTCTCTAGTGAGTGTTACAGATGGTGCTGCCAGCGCCGTTTTCCAGACCATGCTGACTGTGTGTCACAGAAAACGTCCCAAACTCTGCAAGCAGCTCCTGAAGCGCACCTTGGAGTACCTGACCAGCCGCAGCTCTGCCCCTGGAGTCAGGTTAGAGATATTTCCGCCGAAGTTTCTCAGTAAAGCCTATTTTATACTTCTCTGTCAGCAAGATTGGACTCACGCACACGTATTGACGGAGACATTTTCCTTTTATACTTCTCCGTTGTTGCGAAGCAATTCCCCAACAGGACAGCAGGGGTTGTAGACTTTTTCTGGCGGGTCTGCCTACCATTGCAGTGATGTCTCGAGTCGACTACGGTTTATTTACTTCAGCTTGTAAACGCACTTCTAGTCAAGGAACAATGGTGGACAGAGAGCGAGTTTTCATTGAGCTGGAAAGCTTTTTACTAGAAGTGCAGTTCACTGAATACTCTAAAAATGCATGCAAACAAACAAACACAGCGTTCTGTTTTTTTGTTCTCTACTCCTGCTGGTGTTCAAAAACGCCAAAAGACCATATTAGATAAACTGGCCTTGCAATATAAAGCATCTAGTGCCCAAAAGCTGAATTGTCTGCTAATTACATCGACTAAAGAGCACCGTTCGGGTGAAATGATCTTGGGCTGATGTTGGGGTGACCAATCAAATGTGCGCTCTCTGTTGCTTTCGGCGGATAGTAAAAAATTGGGCTCTTCTCAGTCTGTCGACGAGCCCTTACATCAACTAATAATGGCGCTGCGCACCAGCGCAGACGGAGAAGTATAAACTAAGCTTAAAGCTCGTTGTAGAAGTGCTATATTGATGGAGGCCATTTGGTCTTTTCTGTTACAGTCCCCTGCTGGTCTTCCTGAAGGACCAGGCCTCCAGTCGCCTCATAGAGACAATCATTCAGCTTTCCCACAAATCTCTTCTCCGTGACCTCTACAAGAACCACCTGAAGGGCAGCCTGGTTGACCTCGCCCTCCACCCTATCGCCAACTTCCCCATCCAGAGGCTGACAGCCGCCTCGGCTAAGCATAAACTGGTGGGCGATGTGTTGGTATGAAGCAGGGAGCCGGAGAGGTCGCTACTTGGAATTAACTCAATGGTTTTCCCGCCTTTAGTTCCCGAAGCTGTTTGACGAGCTGGTCCAGGGTGTGGAGGCCGTCTTGGCCGCTGGGCACATGGGCGTGATCGTCCAGTTAGCAGAGAGCTGCGCAGAAAGTGGAGAGAAGCAGGACGAGATGTTGCGGTGCCTTCTGAATGTAAGCCTCAAATAGGTTTATCCTGTTAAAAATGCAAACGGGCTCCTAGCTTTCCACAGAAGCTCTGTTTTCATGCCCTTCTCCTTTCTTTTCACTAAACCCAATGACTTGATGTAAGTTCTGTGCTGCCCTTCCCCTGCAGTCTTTCCACTGCGCTGAGCCCGGCTCTCGACATGTCTGCTGCCTGCCGCTCTTTATGTCCTTGCTCACTTATGAGGTGTATTACCAGTCTGATGCAACGGGGGGAAGCACACAGAAAGAGGTAAAGTGCAAATTCTTTAAATTACTTTTCTTTTTTTTGTTAGCTTCCTGTCTTAAAATACTTCCAGAATTTTGAGTTCACTTTTTGCTTTTCAGCACTATTTTCCAAAAATTCTTGAATTTGTTAAAGGATGTACCGATATGTTTAGTTTTTCCTTAATTTCTAATCAATTTTAATAATAATCAACGTTTAACGTAGTTAGCTCTTCTCCCAATATATACAGTTGTTGAGTTGCATCATACTCTCAACAAATACATTTGTTTAATCTGCAAGCAGTATAAATTGCTGGAGTTTAAATAAATGACAAACAACTAAGGATATACATTAGAAGTAAAATTCCCACCTAATTTAACCAAGGCGCCTTAATAACGGATTGTTGTTGCTTTAATATTTTAAGTAGGAGAGTTCGATATTGGCTTTTTTTAGCGATATACCGATGTAGTCCAACTCTTAATTTCCGATACCAATATCAACCGATACTGATATATGCAGTGTCCCCCCTCATAAAATGTCCAGAGACACTTTGAAATAATTTCAAATCAAAGGCGGCAAGTCCACTTTCAAGTCTGTTATGCTGCAAGTGATGCAGCTACATGCCGAGAGGCACGTTCAAGTTTAATATGTACATGTGTAAAAGTTGTCTTTAAAAATCGATACCGATAATTTCCGATATTACATTTTAATTACAATATTAGCCGATAATATCGGACATCTTTAATGTTAAGATAAATGGTAAGAATGAATATTAAAGCTACATTGTGTAAGATCTGCTGCCATCTAGCGGTGAAATTCTATACGACCAACCAACTGAATATTACGTTCTAGCCCCACCTCCCAACCCCCCATTCCGAGCGTGTTTTAACTTCTACGGTGGCCGTTTCATGCCAAGGTTAACATGGCTTCCAGTACTACGACTTCGTCCAGTGTTCCTTCCAGTGATGAGGTTACTTTAGAAAACTACATTGCATTTAGTTATATAGTCAGACGTCTGCCGCGTCGCGAGTAGACAGTCTCCCTCGGGGATTCGTCACGGTGCAACTGAATGTAGCCAAAGCGCGAAAGGCGGAGCTAGAATTTCCAGGAATGTCCCTCGTTGGCGAATGTATTTCAAAGATGGAGGCTCAACATGGATTCAGCCATTCGGGGGACTCGCTCGTATGTATTCTGAATAGCAGATTCTACACTTAGGAGAATACTTTCAATAGTAGGTGGAAGTAATTACACATCAAAGAGCACATATTTTTGAAAGAACAAAGGGGTTTTTGCTAAGAATTAACTCAGAAAAACGTTCAGTTGAAGAAGACCTATTCCTTGGTACATTCTCCACTGGTTTTACTTTGTGTTACCGAAATTGTCGGCCTCCAGCTTTATATATTGGTATGATTTTAGTATTTTATCAGGAAATTCCGGTGACACGTGTTATCTCTAGTTCTGCATCAGATCGGTTGTATCATTTTAGTTTTTTTTTTCTCCGTTGCTTGTTGGTTTTAGGTTCCGCTGACCTCCATCTGTTACCACGGTTCCCGGCTGGTCCAAGCGCTGGCCAAGTTTAAGGAGCGCTCACACCTCCTCAGCAGCCTGCGCACTCTGAGCCCCGCCGACCTCCTCACCATGGCCTCCGACCCCTCGGGCAGCCACGTCCTGCAGGCCCTCATCACCACATCCAGTGACAAAGGCAGGGGCAAGATCTTAAAGAGACTGGAGGTACAAGAGTTTAAAGTTTACAAGTGTTAAGTAATTCATTGAGTTAAAAAATGTAACGCATTAAACACCGTTTCTCCTCGCAGGGCCAGTATGGGCAAATGGCCTGCTCCAAGTTGGGAAGTCGAGTGCTTGAAGCCGTGTGGAACAGTGCTTCGGTCAGCCAGAGGCAAAGCATCGCTCAGGAGCTCGGTAACGCTGATGGGTTTTATGCTCTTGGTTTTATTTTTTCCTGCCAACTTTTTCCACTTACCACTCTCTTTCCTTTCTGCCCTTCTCTTCCAGTTCCCAGTGAAAGTAAGCTGAGGTCAGATCAGTTTGCTCGTCACGTTTGGGCAAAGTTTGCCCTTACCCACTTTGTCCGCAGGAGAGCCCACTGGCAGGAAATCCAGACAGGAGAGTCCAAGAAACGGAAGCTCTTTAGCGACCTACTTGAATGAAAAGTTTCAGATTGGTAAAATTGTTTTGTGTTTATTTGCTTGAATAGTAAAACATATTTGATCTCTTACTCATTTGCTGATTTTTGTTTTTGATGTCTTACAATTCAATTTAAGAAGAGATGTGGCCTGTAGGGGGCACTAGAGCTGCACATATTCTGAAGTAGACTCAAGCACACAACTCGCATTTCATCAGTTTTCTAACCTTGTTTTAAGTATAATGGTCTATTTTCTCAGACTGGGTTCAAATTGCCAGTGATACTTGATTCCCACTGGTACAGAAAAAACTAAAATGTTAAAAATGCTTAAAAAAAATTATCAAACAAGGTATTTTTATAACAAATGGCAAGTGTTTTTTTGAATGAATATAAGTCATTTGCATGCTTATTGTCTGATTTTAGTTGGAATTTGCTTATCTTAATTTCAGTGTGTATTACACAGTGTATTGCAAACATTTTAGTACGTCTTGTCTTTTTTATGTCTTGTGTTTTGGTTATTGTGATTTTGTGTGAGATAGATTTTCCTTCATGTTGATCTGAGAAGTATGGCGTGGATTTGTATTCATCTACTCTGAATATTTCTAAAAAGTCTTTTGTGGGATCTCTCCCAGCATGCCGTCTATAGATTGAAACTGTTGTCCATTATTTGTTTTGGCAAATAACTCAAGCTACATCCTTTTGGTTGTGAACCTCAATTTCGTTTTCCTCAAAGATTCGTAATTGTATTAAGTCTTGACTAGGCCATTTTACCAGCCTAAGTCTTTTGCAAAGCTCTTTAACTCTGACCAGCTTCCCCATGGGAGAGGATATGCTGTTAGTTTTTCACCAAACTTAGCACTTTGCATTTAGCTGAAAAATGTCTATTTTGGTATAGTAATGGACATATAGTAAGAAAATTGTATTCTGACCAAAATACTATTTTTCACACATGTGCTGCGTCCCTTACCTGACCCGTTGAAAACTGCAAGCAAAGTTTCTTATGGCTTTTTGCTACCCACTCATTTTAAATTCTAGATTTGTTGGGTGTATGACTAATAGTCACCTTATCGGCCAACTAGGGATCTCTGCAGCTTTTCCAAAGTTACCAACTTTTGGCTGCTTTTTTTTATTATTTTTCTGGTTAATGCACTTGCTGCCTGGCCTGTAGGTTTCTGTGGCGAAGTTCCACTTCATGGTGGGTTTGCAAGTCCCATCCCTTTTTCTGGATGAAGGATTAAGCTGTGTTTTGAGAGATGTTCAAAGGTTGGGATATTGCATTTTTTTTAACTTCTCATATTTCTTCATAGCTATGCACTACGCTGTGTGAGCGTGCATTTTACATCAGTACTAATCCTCTGATGACATTCTGTTATTATTCTGCAAAGCACATAGCTGTCCCTCCAACTTTTGATCTGCTGTAAAATCCAGATTAGTTGGCCTGCAGGAGAGAATTGCATGAGCATCACAGCCCATGTTGAGTTTCCATCCTGTGTCTGCAGCACGATCACCCTGACCCCTTAGCTTAGTCAGTGCATTCTTGCTCTTTCCAAACCAAGTTTAATTACACATGCCACCCGTCATGGGGTGATATCCTGACAACGGTTTATCCTTCCCTTTGCCGTTTGTTTATTATAACTGTGTGCGTGTAATCGTCTCTGTGCGCTCATTAGATAAAGCAGGGGAATAATGACCTTTGGGCTACAATGAGCCTTGGCTCCTCGAAAACAGAATCAGACGGATCCCCCTGAGATCCTCAGTCGCTTCCTGTCCAAGGGTCACACGTCTGCTTTCCTCACAAACTCTGCTCTGTCATCAATATTACCTCCAACCCTGCACCCACAGGGAGGTAACATGCATCTCACTAGTTATGCACAGTGCTCACTGAATATAGGCTCTCCTTAGTGGAAGCTGACGAGGAACTTCAACAGGCTTCCAGTGGTACTCGGTGGGTGGCATTGAGTCTTCCGAGCTCCCTCTGCCTCCCCTTGCTTGCATGAAGTGTTCTTTTTGCTCAAGAACCACTGAATGAGTCAGCACCAGGGCAACACAAAGAGGGAGGATATCTGTCACAGTTTGAGATGCTGATAGGGTGTCACAGAAACAAATTCTGTCATATCGTCCCCCGTTCCCTCCTCTTTCCCTCCTGTGGGCGTCAGCGAGGCTGTCGCATGGCTTCTGTTATCTGACAGTTTTTTGACCTGTTCAAAGTGCGACGAAAACCCTTGTTTCTTTTTCGCCCTCTAGCAGAGTCAATGTATGACTCTTCATTGGAACAGAAGGATGAGGAGTCATCCTCCTTTTGACCTCATTTCTGTCAATCTGCTCACGTAGTGGGGAGAAAAAATAGTGAAATCAGACCCAACAAACCTCTTCCTTCCGAATATCAACATAAATGTAGGACATTTCAGATGCCAAAGGACTTACTGTCTCCTTGACAACGGTCTCCAAGCAACTATTACTCCTCAAAGCATTCTTCCAGCCCCTTCTCTCAGTCTGATTCGCTCCCTCTCTTCTACCCCTCTGCTTTTTTGCCAGTTTGACTTCCTCTCAAGAGTTCTTCAGTGCATCTACTCCAGATAGTTATTGCGCCAGCATCAGAACCAGAGGACTGCTGATGTCTAATGGGATCTCATGATTGGCTGCAGAGCTCCTGCTAGCTCCTCTCTGCACCTAGGGAGAAAAAGTGTAGCCTGGCGGATATTTTCTCTCATCTTTTGCAATAATATATATTTTCTTAATACTTTTGGTAACTAAACGAGGTGGGTCAATGCTGTGCTTGAAGGGGAATCAAACCCCACTGCGAGTGGAACGATGGTACACGTTTCATGCTCTGAACTTAGTGTTGATTATGTAAAAAAAAAAGAAAAAAAAGGACAGGCTTTTAGTGTGAATCTGGATCTTAAACCATGAATAATCCATTGGACGAAGTTTAGTTTTGGAGCCATTTCAGGTAAACAAACGCAAAGTTATTTTTAGCTGCTCTGTGTTCTTTCCTCAGAGGTGGAAAGTAATACCCCAAACATCACAGCAGTGACTTGTCTTTAAACCCAAACGGTGGAGCGCTGAGATTTAAGCTACAAAGCTCCCCGAACTCCTTATGAGTAAACAAGACCCGGAGAGGATGTGCTTTTACAAAGTATTTTACATAGAAAACTGGAAAAAATAAAGGGCCATGCATTTAAAGTACATTCTACAGCTTTAAAGTCATTTGAGGTAAATCTATACCAGTTTTGTGCATCTAGATACTAGAAAATGCAACTAGGAAGTCTCAACTCTTCTGTTGGCTCTAAAGGTTTTCTTGCAGGATTTCTCTGGATTTTGCTCCATCCGTCTTTCCATCAACTCTGACCAGCACCTTCTGTCCCTGCTAAAGAAAAGCGGCCCCACAGCATGACGCTGCCACCCCCACCACTACATTTCACGTGGTAATTGTGTGCTGTATAATAGTTGACAGATTCTCCCTGTCTGGGCTGTGAATCTCTGCAGCTCCTCCAGAATTAGGATCTTTCTTCGTCACTGCTTCTCTGATTAAAGCTGTGTGTAGTCCGCCTGCCGGTTTAGATGGACAGCAGTGTCGTAAAATATTTGCAGCTTTTCTACATTTTATTTAATTATCGCGGAATAATGGATTGAGCAGTACCCAATGAGATATTGGCTATAGAACCTTACGCTTTCTCCATGACCTGTATGCTCTGTTCCTTTATGATGCTGTTTGCTCACTAATGTTCTCTTAACAAACCTCTGAGGCCTTCACAGACTAGCCAGTTTTGTACTATGATTGAATTACACACAAGTGAACTATTTTCTCATTAGAGGACACCTGAAGGCAGCTAGTTGCACTGGACTTAATGTAGGGGTACCAGAGTAAAGAGGGGTGAGCACATATTCATGCCACATGATTTTTAAAGTTCCATTTGTAAAAGAAAAAGAAAGGACACCCATTCATTATTACTCGCATGCTTCACAAAGATGAATAATCAGAATAAAATACATTGACGTTTGTGGCTATAACGTGGCAAAAACTGAAATGTTTGTTTCTGCAAAGTGCTGTAATGTGATGCCTCATTGTCTGTTGAATCAATCACCTTCACCTCGCATGAGTTCTTCGATGTTTCCATTATCAAGCTCTCCGACTGACAAGCGAAGCAGTTAATATTAATACCTCACTCCCAGCCTTTATTGCAGTGTAGGGAAGTATTTAATTCCATTTTAAACACACTCGTTTTGGTCAAAATAAACACATGTTATTAATCCTAATAATTCTCCTCATACGATGCTTTTACATTAAAGATTGTTTTGAAAAAAAAAATAATGCAATTAATAAATGGATCAAATAAAACTTTGTGGACAAATGTGATTCTCAGCAGGATTACAGCATGGGGTTAGTCTGTAAAGAGTGCACATTTCCCACATGTTGGGTGGTTCAACAAAAAGCCAACAAAACATGGAAAAGTAATTTTAAACTAAAACAACATCGTGGGTGTGCAGTGAAGTGAGTAATAACCGTGGGGATTGCTACAAATCTTCTCGCATAGCCTCTCTAAGAAAAATAATAAAAAATATACACATCTAGACTCTTCACTCAGATAACTTAAAGGGGACATTTGTTGGGAGATTACGAGCAGGTAATTTACCTACAGTAGAAAATTGTCTTTGGGGACATCAGGGGTTTGGATGATGTGTGCCGCTGGAGTCCTGCTTGGAAAATCTTGCAGGTCTCTGGGTCCTGGGCTGCTGTTAGTGGGCTAAAGACCCCTTGGCACCTTTGGGGATCTGTGGGGTGTTGTCCTCTGCCAAGGAGAGTAGTGGAGTGGGTCCTAGAGTGATTGGCTGGGGCCAGTTGCCCCCGGTTGGGGAGTTGGCCCCCTGGGGGCTGGTGCTTTGGTGCCCATCCCCTCCTCCTCGACATTTGAAACGCTACACACCAGGAAGGTCTTGGGGTCATTTCCCAGCTTCATATCCTGGAATCCTCTCACCTTCTTCCTCCCTTTTCACCTCCAAATGTACTTGTTTTTTCACCCATACTGAAGGGGGAGGGTTCACGCTCATCCTACTTAATTGAATAACCGCCTTGAACTTCAGCCAAATATGACCGGAGTTCCCCTTTTTCTTTTCTCCTAAGCTTTATCATGTAGACGTGGTCGGCATTACCAAAAGCAGCTATAACAGATGCTAAGTGAGTTGTGTTCTGATTATAAGATATTGACTACCCACATCTTAAAAGAACCCCGCTTTTATAAAAATCTTCACAATCCCTTTGGCATTGGAGTTATTTATCCATACCAGTGAGTAAAGCTGAGAGGGAACTGAACTGCTCAGTCAGTTGCCTGATGTTGAGCTAGCAAGACAGGTTAGCCATGAGCAAACCGCCCATGGCTGGCTACTCATTTCATCAATACCTGCAGGGCATGAAAACAACTTCAAAGAAGCCAGTACTGGTTACTCCAACATTGTGGCTATCTGACTCACACTTCGTCTGGTTGGAGTCGATGCTCTGTACCTTCAGAGCAAAGTTTGAGTTGGGACCTACTGTGGATATTTAAGGATATAGTGCGAGTTCCTGTGATAATTCCCAGAAGTCACGTTAAGACTTCAAATTATAACAAATACATCTACATTTTATCAGTCACAAATGAAGAATAACGTTGAAATTCAGTGTTATAGAAAAAAATATATTGCAAGAGCTTTTTTCAAACACTGTCACATTAGAAACACAAACTTAAGTGTGTTTTACTCTGATTTTACGTGGTAGACCAACACAATGTCAATCATAATTGCTAGGTGTAAATCAAATGGTAGGTGGTTTTCAAAAGTTTTTGCTATGAAAATTAGAAAAGTGATGCGGGTATTATGCATCCTGTATATTTATGCTTAATGTCTGAATGCTGTGAGCGTGCTGAGCCGAAGTCAAATTCTTTGTTTGTCCACACAAACTTAAACAATCAAGCCGATTCTGATTTTAACTGAAATCTAGTCCAGATTTTTTTTTCCCCTTCAGAACACATCTAATCTGTAAACAGTTTACCTGTGAATAATTTGCTCTCAGCGTAAATTCACCTGTAAAGATCTTGTAAGAGAACAAATAGTTTCATATAGACAAAGGAACAAAAGACAGGATTGTCTTATTAAACAATATATCTCAAGCTCTGGACAACTCACAGACACACCATCTATATAAAAAAAAAGAAAAGAATATATTGCAAACTAAAAAAGAGATGGCCAGCTGAACTCACAGGATAAGCAAGAAGAGCATAAATCAGAGAATCAGCCAAGAGGTCCATGGTAAGTCTGGAGGATTTGCAAAGATAAAAGGCTCAGGTGGGAGAAAGAGTGGACAGAGCAGATTTGAGCACCCCACAGATATGGCATTTCCAGTTTGCCATAAAGGCAACACAGCAGTCATGTTGGGTAAGAGGTTCTGATCAGATGAGACCAAAAATGTATTTTCTGGCCTTCATGCAAAATGCTTGGTGTGGTAGAAATGAACAATGCCCATCACCCTGAACACCCCCCCACTGTGACACATGGTGATGGCAGCATCATGCTGTGAAGCTTGTCAGAAATAATGGAAAGGTAGATGGAGCTACATTGCAATTCTTGAGGAAAGCCTGTTGGAGGTTAGGAAGATTTGAGACTGTGGAGAAGGTTCACCTTCCAGCAGAACATTGAGCCTGAATATACAGCCAGAGCTTTATATTCAGCTGTACATTCAAGCTCATGTTCTGACGCTCTCATTCCCATGAGAAGAAACGAAGAAGAATGGGCAAAGGTTTCAGTCACTGGATGTGAAAAGCTGGTTGAGACCCAAACAACAGTCTTGTCGCTCTAATTGCAGTGAAAGCTACTCCTAAGTATCAACTCAGGGGGCTGAAAGCATTTGCACACTACACTTTTCAGATTTGTTTGCTAAATATTTTAAAAACATGTATTCTTTTCCTTCAACTTCATAACCATGCACTACTTTGTATTGATCAAATAAAACCCCAAAACATACATTCAAGCTAGTGTTTATAACATACCCAAGCTTTAAATGGGCTTAAATATCTTTGCAAGGTGGTGTAATTTAAAGCAACGCTTTTACACTTTGAACAGATTAATTTGTCATAGATATTGAATGAGTTGGAAATTAGATAGACAGTTTTTTTTTCTAGGAACAATATTTTGGACACTTAAGAAACTTCCCTTTTATCATAGCACTTTAAAATATTTTGTGAACAACGCAGGGCTTAAAAATCATCTGAATTTTGAATACTTGCATTTATAGGTTTATAAGGTCACTGTGTTAAGGAAAATGTGGAGAATCTTACCAAAGTAGATAAAGAATTTCCAGGCAACACTCCACTTTATCACTCGCAAATAAATGGGTCATTTATTAAACTGCCTATCTTAAAGTCGGGATACAAATTATTTATATTCTCCACTGAATCAGTATACCTTCAGACCAGAATTTAATTCCACCCGTACAGTCTAGACACTGCATTCTTTTGCTGCTCTGCCCTAAATAAGAGTGTGGAGGAGCGTCCTGTGAGCCCCGGTGAGTCATCTGAAAGGCCTTGCCATTTAATTCCTTCACCTGGTAAACGACTGCCTTTGCTTCATAACGCACCCTTTGAAAATATCACAGAAACACTCATAAAGATGTCAAACCAAACCGTTTTTATTCCCAGTGGAGAGGACGAGAGTGCTCAGTGGACGGTAACGAACGAGCGGGGACGGCGACGCCGGCACGCTTGACGAGACGTCTCAACAACGTCCCCAGAGCGTCCTCTGTCTTTAAACCCCCGAAGAAACCAGTTTGAATGCATTTAGAAGTTCCAACAGGTAACTTGGGGAAAAAAAAATAAAAATACAATAAAATAGAGAACATCAAACAGCCACAGGTAGATTTGTTTTTCTTGTTTGTCCTCCCGCGCTCCAGGAGCCTCCTTGTGGTCCGTGACTCAGCGTCATCTGAAGAGGAGTGCAGTCTTGCCTTAGTTGCTATTGTCTTCTCTTTCGTCATTCGCCTCACGTCCTGCAGTAAAGGGTTCGCTGTGCTGACTGCCCACTGTGCATTCAGCAACAATATGGCTTGAGTGCTGATGTGTTAACCTGGTATAAAAGTCAGATATGAACACACTGATCGCCACGGTTGTGGTTAGTAACAAACAGTCCTTAACAGCAGTATGGACAGAAATGGTGGATGAAGAGTGGACACATAATAGTCTTGCCTTTGGGTCGGCAACGTTTAAAACACGATTGGGATTGTGCATTTGCTATCGGCCACTGAGGTACTGTAAAGTCAAGAAACGGCTCACTTTAAAATCTAGAGGGTATTTTCTTCTAATATGCATGCTATAAAACGGTTTATAACAGGAATACGTAATAAAATGCTGTAAGTCTCTACATTAGTGCGTGCTACCTGGGTGTGTGTTTATTTGTGACGCAAATCCTCCGTCCGTCGACCTCATTAGGCCTTAAACCAGCACCTTGATTCTACTGCTGATTTTCTTTCTCCCGATCCCGTCAGGTAATGAGTGCTCGCTGATTCACCGAAACCTGGAGCTGAAAGGGAGCTCACCTCCTTATCCCTTGTCCCAAAATTGCCTTTACTGATGGTTCACTGCAATCCAGGCTGTCTGCTGTCATCTTTCACCTCCCATCTTTCTCACCGTTTTTATCCCACGTTCCACCCCATAATCATACCTCTTGCACCTCATCTGGTTTCTTCTGTTCACCTGTTTTCTCTGTCTTTTGCGAATCAACCCACCCCCCTTCCCCAGGACTTTCCAGTTTGTTATATTTTTGTGTCAATGTGGAGTGTGTTTTGTTTCTATGTGACTTCATGTGTCACAGTGCACTGAGGTCATGGCAGGACCGGGACTTCTGCCGGAGGATTTTACTGCCCCGATGGCGACTCATTTCCCTGTAGCGGCCACGCTCTCGGTCTCGGCCGTACGAGCGAGGTACCAGCCCGGCCAGGAAGCGCTTGGCACGGCTCGTCAGGCTCTCCCGGCGTCCCGCCGCCGGGTCACCATCCGTCCACCCGGGGCCCACACAGTCCCCCCTCGCCGTCCGCACCGCCGCCTCGAGCAGCTCATTCGTGCCGTGCTCCAAAGAGGCGGAGAGCTCCAGGTAGACGCAGTCGAACATCATGGCGCTGGACTGGGCCTCTGGAGGGGGGAGGAGATGGATACTCATTAAAACAAACCTTCTCACAGCAGCTGCACATGGCAATTAGAGACAGCAGTTGCAAATTCACAAATGTTCAGATCATCAAAGTGGCACATAAACGTTCCATCCTGCTGTGTGATATGCATTACAACATGAAAATACATTCAGATCAGCTGCTGTTTGTAAGACTCAGTCTTATGAGTATCTGTCACTTTTGTCACACCTCATTGTAACAAATTGAATCTGGTGACAGCTTTTTAGTTTTGGGCGAGAATGGGATTTTCCTTTCTGTGCTGTGCATCTGAAATTTGAAGTAAAAGCTTTAAAGAAAGTAGAGGCATTTGCTGGGAAGTATGACTTTCAACCTTTTGAGTAAATGTAATGAAATCAACGAAACTAATAAAGCTGAGTTCTCCCTTTTGCCCAGCAACTGACAGCAATTTTTTTCATGATTAACCTGTGATAGTGTGGTATCCTTCATCATCTGAGCAAATTCCATTGGCCATTTAAATCTTTTATAATCCACTATGATTTTTAACCGTTTTCCGTTTTTTGCGAAATGCGGCAAAAGGAGGTGTTAACGAGGGATGCGCGAGGGAGAGGGCTGGGCGCCGTCAACACTTCCTTGCTATTCCAAATCCAACTCACTACTGAGGTGTGGCCGAGACTGGGCTTGTTTTACACTCCACAGCGGCAGGATGGCTGACGTCAGCCAGTCAGCCATAGTGGCTGAGCCAGTATTCAAGTGCACTGTAAAGTTTTGACCTGAAGAGGGTGCCACACTGATGGTTTTTGGTACAAAATTATACAATTGGGGGTGAGTTGCACTTTAATGACGTACATAGAAATCTTAGGCAACTTTATGCTCAGGTGACAGTCCTTACAATCATGTCAAAAATGTTGATACCACATGAAATATTTAGTTCTTTCAAAAGAAATATCGAGATATCGATGTTTAATCTTTTTTATGTATTTATATAAAAAATTGTATTATCCGTATACCCAAGCACATTCGATTCTGTATCACTGTTTTCGTGACTCCAGGATTGTTTATACTCCCATCTTGTGAAATGGATTTATCTCTACACCCCTAAGCATTAATCACGAATGAACATAAACAAAACAAAAAACAGGCAGTATTGCACAGGGTTAATGTTGTCTGTAGCTGTGTTGCATAAGGTGAAATCTGTTTGTTGCACCTCAGATAAAGAAAATTGTTTCCATCTAAATGTTGATGCGGGTGGATAAGGATAGGTAACGGAGTGTTTTGTTGACAATGCTCTGTATCTGAGCTGGAAGTGGCTGTTTGAGCCTGGTCAAACAAGCCATGATGATAAGGAAAGCTGACACATACAGATCATCCAGCAACAAATGGGCTTCATCATCACGACAAATGACTGTTTTTTTGTGTTTTTTTTTCCTCCTGTGTGTTTCAGCTTTCAAATTTACCACTGCTGTAAACTGAGATAAAAACCCAAGAGCTTTATACTATTAAAGCACAGTTCACGACGAGGATGGACCCTGCATGGAAGGGTACAGATGATGGATGGATGGACTACGAGGTATAAGAATGTAAGAGGGTAACACATCAGTGGCAGATGGAAGAGGTCAGCCGTAGATTAATTTTGGGTGGGTGTTACAAATAGACTTTTTTTGTGTTAATCCATAAAGCACTCAAATGGGATAACAACAGAACAAAAAGGAAACACATTAAATAAGATAAGCATTTAAAAGCATCAATAATGAGTAGCAAGAAAAAATGTGCAGCTGTAATTTTACTCTGAACAGAAATACTGAATAGTCCTGAAATTTCCATTATCTCCCAGTTACTGTTAATTCTTACCATGATCACATTGTCTGATGTCATACTGGGAGATTAAACAATTGCTTTCTTTCAGAAAAATCCCGTGTTTTACACAATTGGTATACTGTACCCTGTTTAAGGCATCAAAAGCCCTCTCACCTGACACTATATTATTGAAACATGTTGGGTGGGTCAGTATAAATAAATCGTTATTTAATAAAATGCTGAAGTTTAGGGATGAACAATGACTTTATGAATTTATAATAGGCATTCCACTATAAACATCTGAATATTTACTGTAAAACAAAACTTGCTTAGCTTGTTTAGCACCAACACCTTTGACTACTTTGCCTGGACTTAGAAGAAGAAGAAGATGAAATGTTTTAAACTTCACGCAAAAAGAGAAGCTTTCAAGTCCAGGTCTATGGGGAACTCCTTTAAAAAGTGAACATAATTGAAGTAAAATACAAAACAATCACAGGTGACGATAGCAAGTCACAGCGAAGCAAGTCAATAGGGCTGGGCAAAAATCAAATAAAAAAAAGACTCAAAATTCTCAAAAACACACAATCTTAGTTATGACAATATGACCATTCACATGTACCCAATGTCTTTTATTTTATGTTCTTCATACTCACCTTATGGCATTACAAACCCCCAAGGATACTGGAGACATGTCTATTTATTATGAAGAGTGACACTGTAGAACAAGCAATCATTAATTAGACCAGAACTTACCAAAGAATTCAGTCATACATCTGGCTTCTTCATCTATTTTCCTTAAGCAGCTATGGTGCAACCAATATGATACAAAGATGATGCAACCCATAAGCAAGAAACTGAACGGTGAGCCTAGAATAGCCTGTTAGCTTAGGGGAGCTAAAGAGGCAGTTATTATTAATAAAATTAAAAATAAGAGTCAGAGTAGGAGTGGAATGGGGGATGATAGTGGCAACAATGTGGTAGCGGGAATAAACAGTATTTCTCTTTCGGAACTTCTAATAATTCACCATGCAAATATGTTTTTAACTAGAGAAGTACTCATAGAGCGCAGACCTCCACCAAGGCAGCTCCCACCCCACTCACCCCCACCACAGGGATCTGGATCTCCCCCAAAATCATATCACTTGTCCCTGGTCGCACTGCAGATATTTACTGAAAATTTCATCCAAATCCGTCGACAACTTTTTGAGTTATGTTGCTAACAGACAGACAGACAAACAAACCCTGGCAAAAACATAACCTCCTTGGCGGAGGTGACTAGTGTTTCCGCATTGCTGAAAACTTACAGCAGAGGTACTTGCCATTTTAAAGCCATAAAGAGCAGCATAGCTGCACCATCTGATTCTTTACACTAAAGAGGGGCTCCATGACCGACAGCTGACAGAGAGGAGTAACTGCCTTGGTTACCTGAGTGGGAACACACAGAATCAAGTATGCCTGGAGACATAGGGGGAAGCAGCAGAGCTCCTAGCAAGGATCTGCACTACAGGAATGAAAGCGAATGTGGGTTTGATTCCAGCTTCCTAGTTGACACTCAACTCCTGGCTGACTATGGACCTGCGTATTAGTATATGAATATGTGTATATTTTGGAATGCAATTACCTGAATGTGGATCTGATTAAAGCACAGTGAGTGACTACAGTACAAATGTGCTACTTAAATTCAGTCCCTTCACAAATCAATTTTCAATTCAGTTTATTTATGTAGCGCCGATTCGCAACAGATGTCATCTCAAGACACTTTACAAAAAAAGTAATTTCAATACAATCATACAAACATTCCGATCAGTTTAAAAGTTTTCTATTGAGGGAATACCAGCAGTTTGCATCGAGTCATTAAATTGAGGCTATGCCCCATACATGCAAACTCCAACCACAGCAATCCTTCTGCAATCCCTCATACTGAGCACGCATGTAGGGACAGTGGAGAGGAAAAACTCCCTTTTAACAGGAAGAAACCTCCAACAGAACCAGGCTCCGTACGAGAGGCCATCTGCCATGACCATCTGGGGGTTCGAGAAGACAGAGCAGAGACACAGAAATAACAAAAATAACTGATGTAAGAGTACTTTCTATATTAAAGAAAGTAAAAAGTTGATAACAGGACACAGAGGATGTTCAGTTCATGGGAGCGTCATCCCAGTTGATGCTCTCCGTCTAACAGGGCATTGCAGCTAAGCACGATGCCAGACCAGGTGTAGCTTCTATGTAGAGAAAAACACTGATAAAAACAAAGTTAAAAGTCTAAATAACAGCAAAAAAATACAACTGATAGCTCAGGTCAGGACGACCTAAATCACTCGACTATAAGCTTTATCAAAAAGGAAGGTTTTAAGCCTGGCCTTAAAAGTAGACAGAGTGTCTGTTTCACGGACTAAAACTGGGAGCTGTTTCCACAGGAGAGGGATGTGGTATCTAAAAGATCTGCATCCCATTCTACTTTTAGAAATCTGTAATCTACCTAACTGATTGGATTAATCAGGATTTATGGCTAAATATAGTGGTGTATCATCGGCATAGCTGTGGAAATGTATTCCATGGTGTCTAATGATTATACCAATTGGAAGCACATACAGTATATAGTTAAAATAATTGGTCCAAGCTCAGAACCCTGTGGTACTCCACAAGAAACCCTTGAATGTACATGAACAAAGTGGAATCTGTCAGACAAATATGATTTATACCAGCCTAGTGCCATTCCTTTGATCCTTGCAACATGTTCTAGCCTTTCTAAGAGAGTATTATGATCGACAGTGTCAAAAGCAGCACTGAGCTCTAACAAGATCATAACAGTCACAAGTCCATTATCTGAGGACATGAGAATATCATTAGTAGCTTTTCACCAGTGCTATTTCAGTGTTAGGATGAGCTCCAAAACCGGACTGAAATTCTTCAAAGAGGTCGATACTATTTAGATGCTCACATACTTGATTAATAATTAATCTCCAGCACATATGTCCAGCACAAGAAAAATCCTTACAAGTTGTTTATAAGGTTTTATACAATTTGCTGTACTTGAACTATCGAGGAAAAACATCAGAAACTGTATAGTGATACTTCAAGGGTTAGCCAGAGTTGAAAAACTGATGCAGACTTGGAAATTACCGTGTGTGATCAGAATGGAGCTGAATCTAGCCGAAACCTCCACAGTGATCAGGTTGATTGGTGGAAGGGTCCACTTTGGTGCATCCAGTGGAGATACAATGAACATTTAAAGAGGTGTCTGAGTAGTTTTCTCTCTCTTAAAAAGTGCTTCTTTGATGATCGTATCATTATCTGCTCTGGGCAACAGTAAATATATATTTTTTGTATGGTAAAATATGGGATTTTTTCAAGTCAGTGAAACTGATCAAACAGAACAGTCTGAACTTTAAATCGGTTCCAATGTTTATATTCTTGAGAATGATAAAAGCTCTGTCAACCTGGATTTTGATGCCATGAGCATTCAGTACGCAGCTTAGATAGACACAGATACAAAAAACAGATACAGATTTGATCTGGGTGTATTAATCCGACCACAGCAGCTGTCGAACCACTGCTGTGGCACATAATAATGGCAGAGGTAATAGTAGGAGGAAATAAAGCAAATCCCAAACTGGATCAACAATAGGATTCTGTCTAATACCAGCATCAGCTGATTGAATGATGTGTCAGGGTTACTTGGGAAAGTGAATTGAAGAGACAGGGAACAAAACAAGTGAGGGGAACCAAAAACAGAAATAAGGTCAATGCCGTGCAATATCAGGAAAGAAGACCACACGAAGGATAAAAGAGAAGAAGGTGGGGGCAGAAGATGAGTAAAAACATTGCACAGGGTGAAAGGAAAGAACTAGTGGATGAATTAGAGATGAGACAAGAACAGGACCGACCAGTCGGGAAAGCAAAATTCTTATCTTTTTCACACCATATTATACACAACTAGGTTTCACTGACAGAAACGGTGTACTGCAGATACTGTTGCTGAATAAAAGAGACTTAAAGTTGGTTATTTTCAATCTTTGTAGCGTGTTTAAATTTATATCAGAAGAAGAAATGAGGTGGAAGAAGCTATTGACAAGGAAACTATTTTTTTTACTAGATTTCGAGATGATGCAAATCCTTCAGACTTTGAGAGACAGAGATAACAGAAAAGCTTAATGGAGAACAACAAGGATGCTCTTATTTATCCTTTTCAACTTTCAATCTTTGTCAGTAATGGAAAATGCTTGATTTCGAATTAGTTTGCATTTTGCATATTTCAGAGTACAGATCCGTATCTATACTATAGATATATAATCTATAGAATTTACAAATGGAGTCTGATGGTTTTGTAACACTACCTATGCTGACTGTGGAAATTGATAACATAAGATGCAGAAGAAAGTTTAAAATGTCAACTCCGTATTTTCTTTGCCTTTGTTGAAAATATTCCATTGATTCCATTTCCATTCCACCTTTATTTAGAGAGCACCTTAAAAACAACACAGTTGACGAAAGTGCTGTGCACAAATAGCCATAAATAACATGAGAATTAACATATAGTGAAAATAATGGAATACTTGGAACAGTTAATAACAACTGATTTGCTGTTCTAAGAGAGAGTGAGGGAGCCGTACGGCTGCAGTAAATTAAAAAAGATACCTTGGGGCAAGACCATGAAGACATGGCCAAAACAAATAAAAGAACTTTAAAATCTATTCTAAAACGGATTGGAAGCCAGTGAAGAGATGGTAAAATCTGGGTGATATGCTCTCCCTTATTAGCACCAGTAAATAGTCAAGCCGCAGCATTCAAGATCAACTGAGGACGAGAGATCGACTTCTGACTGAGCCTGACATAAAGTGCAATGCAGTAGTCTAAACGAGTCGTGACAAAATTATGTATTAAAATCTCAAAGCCATGCAGTGAGAGAAAAGGTTTGACTTTGCCAGTTGCCTCAAGTGAAAAAAGTCTTAAATGCATCCTCACTTACACAGTGCGACATGACTTCTGGTTCTAATAGCAGGAAGGCTACAAAATATTTCACATTTTGTCTTTGTATCCTGTTATATCATAGTTTTTTTTAATGAGAAATCACATAAATTAGGTATCAGTAGGTCAAAAAGTCAACAGAATCTAGTACTGGTGCATTGTTAAAATAAAGTAGACTTAAGGAAAACATTAGAAAAAAAAGAGGCGGGACAAGGATGGAAAAGAGACAAGTTCCCAAAAGATGAGACTAGAGGAAAATGTAAGGAAGGTAGGAGGAAAAATTAAAGGAAGAGAAGCAAATCCAAGTTGGTGTGGAGGCAGAAAGAGATAAAAAACAGGAAAAACATTGTTAGGGGGTTGTGGGTCAAAAGAACTGGGTCAAAGAGGTGAGTTAAGATCAGCAAAAGAGGAGACAGTATATGCAGTGTGTGACTTTTTGCTGACTAAGGTAGCAAAGAGCAAGGGGCAGGGGGGAAGGATAGAGATGAAGTGGGTGGGGCAAATATGAATAACGACAAGAGAAGAACACTAGTTTGAAAAAAAGATGACATGTAAGGTGGCGGATTAAGTACACATACAGAGAAAGGGGACAGAGATGGATAGAGAAAGGCAGACTGAGGGGACAGACAGACAAGAAGAATGTTGACTGAGCAAACCGAGCGGTGAGCGAGACTACATATTAACCTAAGGAACAGGGGCACACCATCACTACACGGAGCAGATTATAAATATGTTCCACTGTGACAGTATGTGCAGCCGTGTATGTGGTAAAGATGGAAACAGACAGCAGGAAGGTGAGAGATACCAGAATTAAGGTGTCACTGTATGTGCCATAAATAGATTTTATGAGATCAGCACTCTCAGCCAGGCCCCTGGTTCTATATGGAGGTTGTTAGGCAGCTGGGCGGGGCCAGTCAGCTTCCTCTGTCAAGCTTAAACATTAGAAAAAAATCCATGCTCACAGAGAACATGTCAGGAGCTCTTGTCAGGCACACCAGGAACAAGAGGAGAGCATTTCAATATTGCTGACCGTGTTAATGTTCTTCGGCTGTCTTTTTTTGACAAGACAGAATATGCTAAGTATTTACTCCTAGACTTCTTGCTGGCTTACCTCATGCAATAATGTCCAAGTGTATATGGGAGTCATCACTCAGAAAGCAAATTAAGTGGAAAGAACCGATCTTCAGCTCTTCTGCAAAGACAAATGTGCAAAACTTTCAGTCAAAGCTGGTAGGGGCCCTACCCTAAACGAACTGTGGTTCTAGTTTCACAAAGTATCAAATAAGAGGGGCTGAATACAAATACACAAAAACACTTTTCCGGTAATTATTTGTAAAATCCTTTCTTTCAGCAATCGCTGTTTTTGGTCCATCATGTGAGATCCAAACAAAAGACACTGCAGTTTGTGGTCGCAATGTAACAAAACATAAAAACACTAAAGGGGTATGAATACTTTTATGAAGCACTGTAAATTGGGTTAAAAAAAGAAACACAGTAAAAGAAACGGGTATACATTTGGGCCTAAAAAAAGTTGTTGACAGGTGAGGGGCAATTATACGCAAATTCCAATTATTGTCACGTCACAATAAGGGACTTTTTCAAACGGCTTTTAGAAGTACAAGATTGACAGCAAATATTTGCAAAAAAATGGATGGATGGTTTTATTTGTGTTTGAAGGGTTTATAGAGGTAGCAGAGACCCAAATGGCAACACAAACGGATGAAAAGTCATTTGCATTGCAAATGCAATTAAAGATGTGAGAACCAACTGCTGCCAATTAAGGGATAACAATGAGAAACAACTTTCTGGTTCAAAAGATTACGTTTCGAAACATCAGTTAGATTCAAAACGGTTCAAACTCTTGCTTAGTACTCTTAAAATACTTTCCTTATTATTCAGGGCAGGAAACACAAATGCCAGATTTTTGTTATGCCAACAGTGTTCTGTTCTATTCTATTCTATTCTATTCAGCATTGTTTGTCTTTTACTGGACCTCCCTACTGCTCTGTGAGAAAAGATGAAAAGCCTTGGAGAACAGACATAAAAAACACCTCTCCATCGGTGAAGAACAGAGCAGCATGAGGGATTACATGAGAGCATAAGCCACAACATCGATTCAGTCGAACAGGAAGAAAAGAAGAAAGTGCAAGTATATGAGGGTTCCAAAAAGAGTAAAAAAGGTTAGTTATCAGCAGTCACTACCATACCTCCAGTGGACAAAAGTCAGCATGAATGAAAAGTGCAGAAACAGAAGGAAATTCTTGAAACAGAGAAAGAAGAAAAAATAGCCCAATTTGGTCATTTACAATAGAAGAAATGCAAACTTTGTATACTACTGTAAATTAATGCTACAATAGCAGATGTTAGAGCTGTACGCTTTTCTTTTATTCTTTATTATTATTCTTAAGTATCTTTGGCTGAAGTCCTTAAGCCTGATGCATCCATTGTGTGTTAAACCTGCAAATTGTAGGGGTGTTATGATGCTATATTTAAATATAGTAAAGAAAAATAAAAAATAATATAGAATATTTCTTAGCACACCATTTTGATACTGTGGCACATTTGTGGGGGGCGTATTGTTATTAAAAATCGGAAAATATATTTAGTAACAGCATGACAATATTTTGTTTTCATAATTAGTTCCTAACAAACTAGATTCGGGCAAGTCAGCTGCCTTCCAGGAAAAAATCTAATGTTCCTGTTTTGGGCAAGATGACTATCCTTGATGGAAGTATGTACCTTGGATAAAGCTAAACAAGTAACTGTAAAACAGGCCTCTTTAACAGTGTAAACAAGGATCTGTTAAAGTTCTGTGGTTTTGGTAGTTTTGCATCCTAATTTTTCTGATGATCATTTGGTGCTGGTAGGATAGGTTGCTATGCATTCTGAATAGCTCCTGCTCAACTTTTTTCAAATTTAATCTGGGTTTATTTATTTTATAAAAACCCTAAAAGTGTTTAAGGCTGCATGATGACACAGTTCAGTGCTATTGCTTTGCAGAAAGGAGGTTCTGTTTAAATCTTTCTGCATGGAGTTTGCGTGTTCTCCCAGTGCATACATGGATCCTCCAGCTTCTTCCCACATTACACAAACATGTATGCTAGGTTACCTAGCCTCTTTAAATTGCCCTTAGGAGGTGGTCTGTATGTGTATGGTTGTTTGTCCTATGTGTCCCTATCTTGCTATGGGATTGACTGGCGACATGTCTACCCTGTTTCTAACCCATAATTTCTGGAGAGAGGCACCAGGCTCCCCCTAACCCTATAAAGCCCAGACTCTGGACAGAGAAAATGTCTCAGTTTATATTAATTTTATCAAAAGTACATATCTTCAAATTAATATTTTTGTTTACATTGATTATAGTAAAATGTAGATTATTTTAGCAAATCTAGCCAGTTGGTCAACACCATTTAACACGATGCACTGCAGTGATACCAATGTGGGTTCCCCTGAGATGATTGTCTAGTTTATTACTGTTTTCTTAACTGAATAACAATCATTTTACAAGATGAATTATGTATGTTGAAACTGCTTTTTTTATCAGTCCTAATCAGCTAAGAATGGTTGTTCTGCCAGTATAACTATGTGGGACAAAAGCTGATTTTTTATTTTTTTTATTGTTTTTTTTTATTGTTTTTTAAATTTTAATTGAAGAAAGTCATTAAAACACCAGAAATGAGGACAGATAGAAACAATGAATGTAGAGTAATGGAAACTGACAGGAAAGCTAGATTGTCCCTGCTGAATACATCATGAAGTTGTGTCCTTGTCAAGTTCCTCTCATGGCAGCAACAACACTCTAGATGTGATGGCAGGGAAAACAGTTATCCCATCAGCACCACCAAGTAGGCTGTGTTCTCTCTAGAGTTACCACACTAGTATTGTCCCTTTCTATCTGTTCTCTATGTGTTTTATTTTCAACCAATCTTTTGTATATTGTAGCTCATGCAGATATCCTGTCATCTCCCCAGAAAAATTCAACTCCTCTTTGCTTATTCATTTTTTTTTTAATGCATGGTACTTGGTTCAAAACACTTGTGGAATGGCAAATCTCACAGCCTGAAGCCCATAATCATGAATGTTAATCAGTTCGGTCATTATGACGCATAAAGTAAGCTGATGCCAATCTAAACAATAGTGTCATGCAAAT
The DNA here is from genome assembly GCA_963556495.2 of Valencia hispanica. Lineage (NCBI taxonomy): Eukaryota > Metazoa > Chordata > Actinopteri > Cyprinodontiformes > Valenciidae > Valencia > Valencia hispanica. Next base: position 38,264,671 of record OY747712.1, read on the forward strand.
GAGATTTATGATAGGGTAATATAACTTTTCATGAGAATTTTGAAAGTGAGTTGTTTTATATGCATGGAAATCACTCCATATGGGGGCTTAGGTCTGATTAGTAATTAGCCTTCCTCAACTATGAGGACTACAGTTATTGTTGTATATATTGTCCATTATGACTTTCATCTACTGAAAATAAAGCACAGATTACATATCGCATCTTCACAGATCCCCATTTCACAAAATTGTAATTATCTATTTAATAAAAGTAAATATTATATCCATTATAAATAATAAAAACACATCAGTAACATTACTATCCATCTATATACCGGTAATTACATCCAGAAAGGAAATCCAGACATTTCTCTCTCCAGCTCATTTGGGAGGATCTCAAGGTGTCTCAAGGCTAAAAAGAGAGACAGTGGTGCAGAAAACGTATTTGGCAGCCAGAGATTGTGTAAGTTGTCCCACTTAAAAAGATGAGATAGGTCTGTGGGTTTCATCATATATACACTTTAAGTTAAGAGACAGAATGTAAAAAAAATACAATTAAGGAAATTACATTGTCTGATTTTAAAGAATATATTTGTATAATGGTGCAGAAAATAAGTATTTAGCACCTACAAATAAGCAAGAATTCTAGCCCTCAGAGACCTGTTACTTCAGTGATTATGATCAATAATTTAACACTAATATAATTATTGATGAAGTTAAAGTTTTAATCTATGTCATTTATATAATATTATTAATGTTAGGGGCACCAACTGCTACCCGAGAAGCGCTTGTAATCCCACACACTCAGTCTCTTCTGAAAGGTATAATTTCAAAACGGCGTGGACAATAACTCCAGGCATACACCAAGTAATCACAGAAAACTTCTCTTTAAACTAAGGGGAATTTATTAAGCAAACAGATCAACCTTGAAGCCAAAACATTTCATCAATAATTTCCATCTGAAGGAATGTTTATCCTCACCTACTCTGACAGGGGTCTGGTGTACACTCACATCTCATCTATTTTTTTTTTCAGTGAGGATCTGAGATAAACTGGCTATTATTGAAGAACGGGTAAGATTAAGGCTGATAAAGTCAAAGCAAAGCTGACAAATCCTTATTTGTGTTTGTAATTTAGACTCTTTTTGCCTATTTCCAGAAATTACACCAGGTATTTACCTTTAAAGTCTAGTTAATGGAAGTGTAGTACAAAACAACAACATTTTCAATTAACTTGGCAGGCTAGGCCTGCTTTGTTATATGCAACATAATAAAGAAATATTTTGGACACAACAGTCAAGAGTGTTAAATAGGCATGGCAAATTTTGTATGGCTGCAAGCACCCTCCCCAGCCTCCCTGTGCTAAACTGTGCTAAGTCTGATGGTTTAAGAACTCATTGTGACTCTTTCAAGGACAGCAGAATAAGGCTTACTCTCCCCCAACAGACACTCACACAATGCATCACACACATCTCCTTTAAAAACGAGGTTCCCATTCAGAGACGGACACACACCATTCTCGTACACTCGCCCTTTTCTTTTGTCACTCCTCTTACTCTCAACCTTCTTATCACAGTCCTCGCTTTAAAACAGCCCCAACGAAATCAGGCAGCGGATAGATGGGGGAGAGATGGTGGGAACGCTTGTTAGCACATTGGATGTTTCTATGAACATGCAGCCAGTTGTGCAAATATGGTGGGTCCAAAAGAACATAAAGATAGCAGGAGCAGTGGTGTCCTGCTAGAGGGAGATAATGCAAATAGAGACTTGCCATCTGGAAAGCAAAACAAAACAAAAAAGAAAAACCCAAAGGGACAAAGCGGCAGGACTTGTATTTGCTTACTTGATATGTCCTGAAATTGATGAGATTACTAGGGATATTTTAGGTTTTTCATCTCTGTGTGAACACTGATTTTGAATTGTAAATCAAGGTCAAACGCTTTCCTCCCACTGGACTCCGCTGTGAACTAATTTCTATTCTAAACATTAATGAAATCTAGATAATAGGTTGGCCAGGCAGCATGCCATGAAATATTCACTTAAGAGTCCAACAAATTAATTCAGAAACATCCCATCAGATGATTCTATTGGATTTATTTATTTTGATTGATACATAATATTGCAACCCCTTTACACATTAACTTAAAAATATGCTGCTTTCGACGAACTAACAATGACATGGACAATGTAGCAGAGAGTGCGGCTGAGACTGATGGGAATGCTTGGATGACAGCAATATACCTGTCACTACTTACAATTATTTATCAACTAAAATGCCATAACAGCTAGAGACCAAGAGAGCAGGAGAACAGAAGTGACAGAATAGAGAGGACCACTAGTCTATGGAAGGCCAAATGTACCTTAGTTCGACAAATAAATACAACTTTAAAATATTATTTGAATGTGTCAGTACTTAGTTAAAGATTAACGAAACAAATTTGCATTATGCATTCAACATTCAAAATGGACAGTAATGAAATATATATTATTTACAAAAAGTACATGTAGTTATTTGATTATTATATTGTAAAGTAAAATGGGACAAAGTGAATTTAGAATATCTGTCAGCTTTACCCTTTAAAGTCAGTAGGCAGGGGGTAATGCGGCTGCTGTCAAATTATTGGTCTGTGCAGGTTAAACAAGCCACAATGACAGGTAAAATGATTTCATAGTGTGCTACAACTAGGGGAACCCATACATACATAACACATACTGTAATAACAAAAAAGCTTTTTCAAATGATTATTTACATGTTAACTAATTTATCGTTTAAATATTTAATCACACATTAAATTATGCACACGACTTGTATTTTTCTTAAAATGGTATTTTATTAAGATAATTTATCTTCCCACCATGGAAAACTCAACTAACAGTTTTGAAATGATGTATTTTGTATAAATGATAAAAATGTTACCAGGACTCAAAAAAGCTGTTCTTGCTCTCCCTTAAGTTGCATTTTACATTTCCCATAAATTAAAGAGTCAGTCAACACAAACATCAATCAATGGTTTCAAGTTAGGGTTTGCAAACTATGACTCATCAGAAGTGTTGCCTGCAGGTGTTGCTCGAATATGTTTGTCAACAGCATGAGACTTTCAGAGAAAAAAGTAAGAATGTGCCCCCATGCAAGTGCCAAACTATCAATCTAACTGCCCCATAAAATGCTACCTCTTCTACAAATGGAATTATTTTAGCTGCATCCATCTTAAATACAATCTGCATTTTTGAAAGTATGGCTTTTTATGTTTTGTGTGGAAAATGCAATTGTAAGCAGATTATATTTTGGTTTCCTTTAAATTGAAATACCTTTTTGCAAACTAATCACATCCCTGTTTATTGCAGCAAACTGGTAGCAAGTATCAAAAAAGGTTTGCTGCTTTGTGATGTAGGACAATGTATCTATTTATGTCTTCTTGTACTCGTCTGCAGAAAACACCGGATGTTCCTATGCATGTAATTACACTGGCCTCTCTTGCTGAAACGAGCAGTTCATTTATTTTGTAATAAAAGTAAAAAAAAAAAAAAAAAAGTGTTGCCTGCAGGTGTTGCTCGAATATGTTTTTCAACAGCATGAGACTTTCAGAGAAAAAAGAAATTAAGGTAATAAAGACAATGGATCTTATTCATTCATTGAGGAATTAGTGTGCCTCATACATATTAGGGGTAAGGCATGATAAAAAAAAAAATCGAATTAATTACAGGCTTTGTGATCACTTTGACATCTGACATAATAAGCAAAGTTTTTCAATTAAAATAAAGACTGTTTAATATGTCAATTAATCAATAAATACAGACATAAAATGTGTACAATGATTCTTTAGTGCAAACGAGATATTTGTGGATTTAATGCAGTCGTTCATAAAACAATACGGTTGCTATTGCAATATACTCTTTTCTTATGTTTAGATGTCAAAAGGACTGTTTTTGAACATTCTCAAATACCAGCAAAGAACAACAACTTCAAAAAAAGCATACAATTCCATTTAAAGAACAAGAAAAAAATACAAACCTTTTTCCAAAAAATGCAACACAAAAATGTTCATAACATAAATAAAGATGAGGATATTTGAAAAAAAATACAAGCTAAACGTTAAGAAAACCAAAAATTTTAAATGGTTTGAACTGAAGTGCAAAATATAAAAAGAGAAATAACATTTCTTTCTTCTTCCATAATTACAATAATGTTGAATTGAAAATAACACATTTTAAACTCATAATATCTAGTGTAAATATGAACACTGAACATCCTCCTTTGATCCCTGGCACAAAGTACGTAGGCAAAGCTTGATGATATCATCAACATGCGCAGTCACGGCAGCCCGGTATGGTCAAAAGCTAAATGTATATAATTTCTACCTTATACCGTTTATATCGCCCCTCTTTTAACACAGATCCAGAAGCAGTTAAAGTCATATTGTCTTAGCAGTTTTACACTTGATGCGGAAAATAACTTTTACAACCAATTTTATCTGGAAAACCGTTAAATACTTCAATATTTTACAGAATTATGATTTGTTTGTGAAACACTTTTATCTTGTTGATCAAATGCAGAGTAGGGAACGTAGAATATTACCAAGGTTTGTTTTTTGGAAAACGGATATGTCTGCGTGTGGGAGAAAGGGGATGTGTTATTTGCACACTTCTATTCTGGGCTTTTAAGCACTCCTTATTGTAAAAAGCAGCAAAAGTGTCAGTATGGATAACTATAATTACAAGAGATGTTCCATTCAAGATATTCCATTTGAGTAACAGCTTGAAGGCAACACAAAGAAAGAAACAAAGACACAGAATGCTTTAAATTTGTACTCCTTGGGCTTTTATCTTGCGTTCCTGTGAATTTCTGGTGGTGCCAAACCTTAAAGCCCTGTACCATCTTAGGTAGTGTTTGGGCACCTGTCAAACTGATACCCCACCACAACAACACTAAAAAAATCAAATAAAAACTGGTACATTATTGTACCCTTCACTCTGACCGCAGTTGTCAATATGATCCTTAAGAGTGTCATAAATGATTATTGGGTTTTCTTAAGTATTCTTAAGGGTTTTATTAAGTGTCAGTGCAACAGATCTCCAACAGATCACACAGTACCCTTAGTTTGGAGTGGCAAGAAGGGTCTCTGACACACAAGGTAGATTATTAGCTACTCAGAATGAGTATTCAAACCTGCCAAATTTCAAAGCAATACAGTGTAAAATGTTTTGAAGAGTGTTTACACAATACCACGTCTGACTAGGGTAGATTCAGTCAAGATTTTTTTTCGATAATAAGTCCCAGTCTGTTGCAACATATAAAAGGAATGCCATGTATATTGTTGAAAACTCCAGCCTTAAAGTAAGGTCAAATAACAAACAGCATTTCGTTTTGTTTCTAAAGATGTATATTACGTGTTTATGCGAACGTGCTGGGCTGACTTTTGCAGCCTTTGATATGACTCGATAATTAATCTCATAACATTCGGTATATATATGCAACTGAAACAAAAATAAATAAGTTGTAATTACACAGTAATATTTTTCTTTTTTGATATCGTATCGTGACCCTGGCATATCGAGGTGCATCATATCGTAAGTTTAAGTGTATCGTCCCATCCCTAATACTGACACTCAGAAATAAACATTAAGAAGTAACATAATGAGGACCACAGTGCACAGATGTCTGTGGTGCATACAAAGCAGACAATAACACCCTGTTCTCAATGGATGTATTGGCAACCCTTTGCAAAAAATACCTAAAATTAGTTGTAAAGGTTTTCCTGTTTACAGCACCCATTTACTTGCAAATAGAACAATGTTTAATGTAGATCTAAAACACTCACATCAAGCCCCCCCTGAAAATTTGAATGTTAGTCACACAGGGTTCTACAAATTTTTTATTTCCAAATTTCCTACTTTGAGATTGAAATCTCTAATTTAACTAATACTTAGGTTTCTTCCATCAGTTTCTATGACATTACATACTTTTAAGTACAACATTGTAAAACTTTATAATCCATTTTTCCCCCAGATCATGAGCCAACACAGTGTTGAAACTGACTCATGATTTAATATTATACAAGGACCGACTTAAAAAAAAAGGCAGATTTTCGAAATACTTCAGAAATCTCATCTGGATTAGCCTTGATTTAAAAAAGACAACTTTATATCACAGATTGTATAATCAGTAATACCTTCATTTTATTTTATTTTTTTAAATTGTAATTTCAATGTTTTGTTTAGACATCTCTGCTGAACCCAGTATAAGAACCTTGGGCTAAGTTTAAAACCATGCAACCAAAAGGATAAACAGGCTAAAAACACCAGTCACATTATGTATTTGAATTAATGAGTTTTACCTGTTTGTAACTCAAAAACTAAAGTGATTATTGAGCAGCACAAAAAATTAGGACAGAAATATCACATAAATATATATCAACGTTAAAAGCAACACTGCATGAACACAAAAATTTAAATGCAGTCATGCACAATATACTTTATCTAATATAAAGACAGTTTTTATTAGACTTACGTATAAACATTAAACTGCTTTACCATCCATGTTGTACTGAATTCAAGGTAATGTACAAATCAGACAGTGTGTATTTGATTTGCATTTGTTTTGCATTCTGTGGAGAAAGCATGCTTTTTCAATGTAGTTTTAGCTGGGTTATAAAAGCCATAATGATTACGGAAATTAAAATTTAATTAGTGGACACATTCTTTGGTAAAAATGACTAAGTGAAGAACTAAGCTCAAAAGTGAAGCATGATACAGCAAATCCACTGTATAACGTTGCCAGCGTTGCTGTTTTTTTTATTTCTTCGTTGGACATTGTTATGTCTAGCTACAAGCTTGTATGACACTTCACACAATCACCCACTTAAACACACCAAAAACAATCATTCAACATGTTGCACTAGCTTGGTAGCCTGTTATGTTTTTCATATTCACATAGTAGTATTTTTTTACCAACCACTCAAGCAATTTACTTAATGAATATTCATAGTCAGCGTCAATAAACACCATTTACATGAGCAACAGACACAACATTTGCAAGGATTATGCAGATGGTGACAACATTTATTTAATCACTGTTTCGAAGAGAATGATTTTCTTTGCATGGTTTGCAATCTTTCAATTTATTGCCACCAACAAGTAGGGCAGCCAACTTCTCTATTACAACATAAGGGAAACAATGTAGCATGCCAAAAGCAAGATAAACACTATGCCAGGAATGTTTATATTGTTGTATATTAAAAAGGTAGAACATTTTTGGTTTTCAATTTTATCCATATTGGATGAAATAAATCAACCTCAGCCTACATGCAATTAGGCAAATCATGACAGAAACTACAACATGGACTTTTACAGTCAAAAAAGACAAATAAAATATTCCAAAAGTGGTTGCATTTACCTATTTTACCTGGCTTACTGGTTAGAGCAGTCTTTTGTCTGATGTCATCCTCACCTCCATGACGAATCAAAAACACCTTATGGTATAAACTGCAAGGCTTTGAATCAATGTTTTTCTTTGCATTGTTTGTAAAAACTGTACAAACCACTTGTCCTTTAATAATACTAGACAGACTGAATAACAGCTGGCAGGAATCATGCACAACACCCGACAACTGACAACTACAATGTGGTAAGTTGGACTAAAGGTCTCCTTTATGCCACTTTGGTCAAATCTGCAATCTATAAGAGTGCCCTCTGCTGATCCGAAAATGACATTGCAGGTAGCAGCTAATGTGGGATGTTAACAGCACTGTAGAATATGAGGGATACCAATTTCGCCCGTGCTAAAAGGGGACTGTTAAAGAATAAAAGCAATGTTGGCCTAGGATACTACAGGTGAAACTTGAAACATTTGAATGTCGTGGAAAAGTTCATTTATTTCAGTAATTCAACTTCAAAGGAGAAACTAATATATGAGACAGACTCATTACATGCAAAGCAAGATTTTCATGCATATTTACATATGCATGTTTATACTTTTCAGAGGTCCGATATTTTTCTATTTAAAATACTTGTTTTATTGATTTAATGTAATATTCTAATTTTCTGAGATTTTGAATGTGGGGTTTTCAGAAACTGTAACCCATGATCATGAAAATTATAACAAATAAAGGCTTAAATATCTTACTTTCCATATAATGAGTCTACCTCATATATTAGTTTAACCTTTTAAGTTGAATTACTGAAATAAACGAACTTCTGCAAGATAATCAAGTTTTTCGAATTTCACCTGTATACACAGCAAGTTTGGTTTTCACAGGATAACCCAGCTTTATTCTCTAAAATATATTAAAGCATTAGCGCATGACATTGGTTACTATTACAGTGATTTAGCTTAGAACCAATATTTATCTTCGCTTTACAGCCTTGTGGGAGGAGATCGGTCGTAAATGTTTAAATGATTCATGGAGTGTATAACGGCCAGGTCTGCTTTCCTCTCAGAATTACCTAATTCTGCTGTCTACAAGATTGACAGAACCTTCCTATGATCAAAAGCAAAACTGAACCATGGTTTTAAGAACGTTTAAAAAAAAACTTTAAAATAGAAATGTGAACTGTGATTTAACTGCTTTTATATAAAACAAAAAAAACAAATATTGTTTTGTGAAGGAAAATAGCATGTTAAATACTACGGTTGTATTTTTTTTATTGTTATTTGGATTTTGATTCAAAGACACAGAGTCAAAAAAACACAGCTGAGTGCCAAATATCTGCCAAAACAGAAGGTAATGTAAAATGGGTTTTTTTTGTAGCAGCTGTACACAATTGTACAAGATTGAAGCAAATACACAATGAATAGCCTCTGCATCTAGTAGATGTTCTTAAGTGTGCTTTTTCTGCAGAATATTACCCCTTTCTGCCTCTTTCTTATTTATAGAGCAACATTTGGTGTCTAATGATTTAATATTAGCTGGTTAATTAGCAGGGCTATGGGATTGGCTAGTTGGCCTGCGGTCTGCCGCCATAGCCTCTTAAAATGGCAAAAAAAAAATTTTTTTTAAAGCATTGCCTTAATAACAATAATTGAAGACGCTCGTTTTTATACCACACTATGATTTTCAGAGTCGACCCTCTGTCTTATAAACAACAGAAATATGTAGGAGGCTGGTAGTGCTGTGAAAAGGGGAAAGGAGGGACCAATGCCGAGCAACTGCTCCATAGAGTTTAGTGTCTGCTGCAAAACAGTTTGAAAATAACCAACAGATGTGGGTGTTAGCAACTTTAAAGACCCAAGTTCTACCTACCCTCTGAGCTGATTTCACGGGACCGGACAAGGTCGCTCTTGTTGCCCACCAGGATGATGGGTGTTTGTGGCTGGGACTCCCTGAGAAGGAGGCGGAGCTGGGCGGTGCGGTGGAAACTTCGCCTGTCAGTCACTGAGAAGACCAAGATACACACATCGCACTGCAGAGTGGACAGGTCCTGGGGATAGCAAAGACAAACAAACACACGCACACGTGTATAATGCTTGCAAGACTTTAGTGGATAAGGTTAGTTTGCACATGATGAGTAGAGATCCATTTACAGCGGGGCAGGTGTGGAATGTCAGGTAGACCCTACATGGGACACAAGATCCCTTGCATGCCATTAACAGATTAAAAACGTGTCCTTGAACAGTTCTCTCTCGCTGACACTGGAGCTACTGCCAAGCAGGCGCCAGTCAAGTTTTTAGCATCGTCCCATGAGGACACCGTGGAGGCTTTGGTTAACTTGACTGCCTGCGTGTCATGCTTCACTTTGATTCTCCTGACCCTCTTAACAATGACCACTAAGAGCCCGTTGGTGCTTCGTGTCACAGAGGCTCAATTAGTGTGAGTGGCTCTGTCAGAAACAGCAGCTTATAACTGCCTTCATGCATCGCTGTGCTCTCCAGCTCTGCCTCTCTGGTGCAGTCAGCTGAATTTGCATTGGACTGAAGGAAGTTTATCAGGGCGAATTGGGCCATGAAGAGATTTGTGCCTTTCTGAGTTTACTCCTGTGTTTGTTTGTCTTAGCTGAAGATTATGCAGCAAATCTAAAAAAAAAACAAAAGAAGAGCTGGTACCCAGAGATCATCTGCAGACCAGCTGACAACTTCCTGACCTGGTTGTTTATTATGGAATTGAGTTTATATTAACTCCTTAATCTGGTTTAGTCAGAAATCTAATATGTGGCAGATACCAGAGGATTAGGAGTTCAACAAACTGAGATCCCTGTGCTTGCAATTAAATGCAAAGCAATGGTTGATAAAACTGTGACCTCCTTTTCATGTCGGCTGGACATTCATCAAATGTGGAAAGGGCAATGTTAAAAAAAGCCAAGGTGTCCCGCTAGAGCAGACTTTTCTCAGTTTTAAGCAGATGTAAACATTGGCCCTGAACAAGCTTGAAGCAGCAAACTAGAAAACTACAGGTTCATGACATAAACAGTAGTAGAACATATTTTTACTTTAAATATGAATTCTTGGACAAGAACATCTTTGGCAAAACAGGTCAATCTGATGAGAATAAGAATGTATTCAGAGCATGAGTTTTTGGAGTTGTCAATATCCCCCCCCCCAAAAATCAATAAAAATTGCAAAAGTGAGAACATTTTCAAACCGATTCCCTGTGCATGAATTCACATAATCATTAGTGAGTTTGAAAAGTTTTTAAGTGATATTGTTTTACACCAAATACAGTAAAGTAGTGTCTAAATGTTTGCCTCCTGCATTCTCGCTGACGCTTTGATCATCCAAAAAACGGTCCAGTTTCAGCATGGGTCAATTACAAGTATGAAGTAGGTTTGAAAAAGTCAAAACTTTTTAACAAGATCTCAGAAAAAGTGCCGGAGTAGCCAGACTTAAAAAAAGCCTACAGCTGTCTCTCCCCAATCTGTTGCTGTACACCGCCAGTTAGCAGCTGAAAGAAGTATCCTATACTTTTCCTTAACCTTCAAAAAAAAAAAAAGATTTGGATCTTTAGAAATATTTCTACTTGTGAAAAACACTGACAGCCATTGTTTAGAAACCAAAGGAGTTGCATTCATTGCTCCTACAGTAATGCTGTTTTTAAAATAGAGTATTCCAACTAATTGTGTTACTTTATAAATGTATAATATTCAGCTAAATATGTTGCGTTTTTCCACCTAAAGATGCAATAAGAATTTAGCAGCAAATATTTGAGTCCTTCTAGGCCCTACGAGAAAGAAACAGTTCAGTATGGAAACCATTTCTTTGGAAATAATTCAAAACAATGTTTAAAAACATTTGCATCAAAGAGGTGTTTAAAATTAACTCAACGGAAGCAAAGAATTGTAATAATAACAACATTTAAAAAAGATACGTTGTGACATGTCTACGGGTTATTCAAGCTGCAAGAGAGCTGGAGAAAGCAACACTTTTGGCAGATAACAGGAAGGCTGAACAAAGTAGAGCAGATCTGTTCTGTTTTATTCTTTTGAGCTTTCAAATTCTATCATGGAAAAGACAAGATTTGGACATTTTGGCAGCCCTTTAGAAATATAAGAGCTAAAAAAAGAATCTGCAATGTTTGGGGAATACAATTGTTTTAGTACTACCAACAGTTGTAGCCTGGCTAATGGCTAGTATAAAATGCTATGGATGATTTGAAATAGTTTTGTCTTTATTATCCATATAAAACCCTGTTTTACAGTGACAGCTTGCATATAAGGTGTAACACTGCTCTGCCTCTTATATCAATAATTGATCGTTCATGACAGGAAGGCTAGAAAAAAAGATCCTGAACTCGCGTTTTGTTACTCTACAGTTCTTAGAGAGAAATCGAGCTGCTGGCACAGCTAAAGTAGGACTAGTTATTGATATATATTACATAAAACCAACTGGGTATGTTATACAGTTTTACTTTTAATTGATACTGTTGAACTGTGCTGTTTTATTATTTAAGGTTATCCTACCCTGAGCATCTCATACTGGCCCATACCTAATCAAGTGTCACAGATGCTCAGTTGGTTCAAAACAGAAAGCTGACATCAGACGATAATTTAATAACACTCAAAGTTTCCAAAAGCTTCCTGTGAAATATTATAAAACTAAAATACATGCTTGAGAAACAGTTAAAGATCCAGATGGCTTTCCTGCAGGAATGGACTAGAAAAAAAGCCATCTGGATATATCACATCTATATACAAGGCAATGTTTGTATGTCCTCTCGTAAAGGCAGTACCATAAAATACACATCAGGATACAATGTTAGGTTTACAGATGTGTAAATTGACATTATTATAGAATAGGGCCTACAGTGAGCTTAAATTTACAGCTTTCTATTGTATTTTCTATAAACCTGTCAAAAATCCTCACCTACGGACTCATCAACAGAGTCAAATTGTATTTCAGGAGGAAGTAAGGCTCTGAAGCCATAAACATTTCTGAGTCGATCAGTACAATAGCAGGTGATTTCCGACAAATAACCCTGTCTGTCTGCTGTAGGTCTGAACTTTACATCTTGTGTGTTTTTAAATGAGTGTGTGAGAGAGCAAGATCTCTGCAAGCTCAATAAACCGAGGCTCTGACTGCGTGTGTGTGTGTGTGTGTGTGTGTCTGTCTGTGTGTAAATGTGATGGTGCCATTGTCCCCGATTTCTCTGCCCTCAAGGTACTGTGAATTTCTGTCCTCCAGCGAGTTTCAGACAGCTGAAAAATTCACAAGCGTCGGCTCTAATGCCGGAGCGGAAAATTCACGGAGAGCCTCGGCGCTCTGTCTGTTTGATAGAGCGCAGGAAATAGGCGGGGAGACGAGAAGACAGGGGCAGAGCGAGCTACCGGCCACCTGTCACCCTCTGAGAAAGGGGATGAGGAGGAGGGATGGGAGGAAGAATACACAGAGGGGGATTGAAGAAAACACAAATCATTGTAGACAAACGAGTAAAAACATAGACATCAATTAGGATCATGATGGAGCGCTTCAGGAGAAGCGCAGCGGCCAAGTTAATATGTCTCTTTATCTATCCCAGGCAGAGGAACTCAGGACAGAGCCAACTAATGTTCCCTCTTTTCTTCTTTTTTTCTCTCCATTAAGCACCTCCTCTCAGCTCACGGAGAGCAGGCCATCTGTCAATACGTACACCTCTGATGCACATACTCACACGGAGTGACACACAAACGCAAAGCTGGGCCCACACAGAATAATTTAAATATCTGTAAATACAGTCAGTAATCACTGAGCATTCAGGAGAATAATATTAAAATATTTTAATAAGGAAGGACTTCATTGTGATTAGGGCCATGTTATTTCAGATTCAGTTCACCACACATAGTCTTTACCATCCTACAGTTACTGAATACAGACGTGATTGGCTGAAATTACAAACACAAAATACTTTGCTGCTCTTACAAACTCAGGTCTGCTTGATTTGAGGTAGGCTCCTTATTTTTGGTTTATTGATGCTAATAAACAAAAGTTAGAAATTGTTCTTATGTAAATTTGCTTTCCAGTTTAGTTTTTCAAACACTAGAGAGGAGACTGTATTTTGTTGTTGTTTTCATTGTCAGGGACGCACCGATTGTTGAGATTCAATCTGCCCATATTTACGCTTCACTGACTTGATCATAATATATGACAGTGGTGTTGACAGTGTGGGACCTAGTAGCTAAACAACTGAATACTTTATCAGGTGTCTAAATAGTTTTTCTGTAGGTGCCTTGCTTGTACTACAAAGGTGAACCATTGCAGTGAGCTTACAGAAAAAAAAATCTGCTGTGTTAGAAGGTTACAGCTAGTCAAAATGATCACCAGTGTAGCCGTAACTATTTAAAAAAGATTCTAACTGGTCTTAAACTTTTAAAATGTAAATTTATGTTGGATACAATGCAATACTTTTGGCTATTAACCATGGTTTGTTTGTCACTGTCTTTTTAGTGGAATAATGCCTGTGTTACTATATGAGACTGTATCACTCCATCCGCTTAGCTGCAGTCTATCGGCCTACCCTATGTCCACCAAGAGTGGAGTAAGGTTTTGAACCCCAGGAAACTTAAACTCAGCTGAATTGGCGAATCAGCTGATGATGCAGATATATATAGCTGGTTGAGTTGGTTGATGTCTCCTGTGAAAATGAATACGCTTATTAACATCTGCAAATTCGTGTCCCACGAATATGAATTCCTTCTGTTTGAAATCGCAAAACTCAGCTAAAACCAGGAGTCCGTCTGACTTAGTCATGGCGATATGACATCCATCTTCAACAGGTAAGTGTGTTGTTACTCATAATAATCTCAGAGAACGTCACTTGATCAAATCCAAACAGTCCCTTTAAATCAAACACTTGTCTTAGTGAGAGAGATGAAAAGAGAAGCAGAGAAATATGAAGACGGATAACCTCCTGCTGGAATTACAGAAACAGCAAAGTGTAAGAAAAAACCCTGTTTGTGTATAGTGTCTGAAAGCAGAAAGTATGAAGTGAAGATTTAATTCAAAACTCAAGACACAGTGAAACATTTCACCTTATGAGAGCTACAGAGTTTTTGAAGAACCCAATAACTACGAAAAGCAAGAAAATAACTTAGCTAAAGCCTCAGCAAAGAATAAATCACTGAGCCACCAAACTGATATAAAGTGACCTCAGAAGTTTACTACCAAAAAAATGGAATATTGCTACAAAATAACTTTTCCAGTGCATAGCTGTTTTATAATTTGAAGGAAAACTTACTCCAAGCAGCTACAAAAGCTTGTGTCAAATGTTAAAAACAGCTTTGTAACCCTGTCCAGACTCAGTGATGTTCATATGTCAGTGATTTTGTTTCTCATCTGTTCTTGAATTTCTTTAGATCGGATGATGAGGTGTTGCTTTTTAAAATCTTTTAGCTACTTCCTCCTTTCAGATAGATTTCACTTAGGAAATGTCTTGCATGTAGGCAGTAATCAGGCCTGGGTGTGGCTAGTTAAACTACTTAAAAGGGGGGGAAATTATATTTACAAGTTGGCTTGGATATCTTTGTGGGTTACTTATTTAAATGCCACAAAATATCAAGGTTGAAATGAGTTTGTTATTTCCAATTTTCTATTGTATATCTATTCTGCAGTTTCTTTGTAACAATGCACTCATATAGGCTGAGTTTGGATGAGTTACTACAGATGGACCACCCCGATTGGTGGGATATTTCTTTAAAAAGACTGTGTTGGAAAATGTCTATATCTTTTTTCTAATACCTTGAAAATACCAACATTGAAACTTTTTTTTTTATCTTAGAGACTTTTTGATATTTAGGTTTTGACTTGACCATAAAGTAGAAGATAGATCTCTCAGGAATCTGAATTTCTCAGGAATTTGAACCCACCAAACTGTGAAGCCACAAAGGCTACCACAAATACAGACTGTCTTTGGTATGGAATGATTTCAATAAAGATACTCGCAGCAATTATTTTTTATTTTGTGTTAGTTGTTTGAAATAAGTTCAAAGAGTCAGAGGCTTTAGATATAAAACACATATTTTCTGTTATGGTACATCTGTTGAACAGTTTGTTGTTTCATTTACCCCAAGGCTTTTCTTTTGGAGTGTCTTTCACCCCAAATATGACACTTTTAGGGTTTAAACTGCTTCATGAATTAAAAATCTAAAATGACACAAAATTGCACTCATTACAGTCCTACCATTGGCTCCTTTACCGTTTTTAAATATTACAAAATGACTAATCATGTGATAGATTTAACTACAGTCCCAAAAATGTAGGATTATTTTCCCCTTTACTTTTTAATGTTTAACTTTTTAATGTTATTTTAATGTTATCTTGGACAATATTGCTAAATGTATTGACCAGTCACTTCCGTATGGAGGTGGACATCCTTCAGAACTGCTTTCATTCTTTGTTGATCGACCGATCTATAATTTATGGCCCATAATAATACAATGTAATCTCTCAGTTATTGTACAATTCATGATGGAAATCTCACGTTCCACCGCATTCTAAAGTTGCTCTATTAGATTAAAATATGGTGGCTGTGGAGGTCATTAAAGTAGAGATTTACTCACTTCTATTTCTGTTGATAAGCAGTTGAACAGCTATACCTAATAAAGTGGTGGGTAATATTAAAATAAAGGTTTATGGAAAGTGTTGTGTTCTCTCATTTCTGGTGCATCTTTATATTTTTGAAAAAAACAACAACAACGAAACAGGAAAAATAAGGACCTAAAATTACATTGCAATATTGTGGGAAATGTCTTTCCACTTCAATTGGCTTTTTTTTATAGATAACTTGAAGTCAGAAAGAATAGGCCCCTTTAAACTATTGAGGTTTGTACCACTCATAAAAGTTATTTACGGCAGATGTTTTA
Organism: Valencia hispanica; assembly: GCA_963556495.2. NCBI lineage: Eukaryota > Metazoa > Chordata > Actinopteri > Cyprinodontiformes > Valenciidae > Valencia > Valencia hispanica. The sequence goes on from OY747712.1 coordinate 38,280,912, forward strand.
CCACGGACTCGCTGTTAAATTTCCCATTCAAACAAGGGAATCACCATATTAGGAATCCATCTCTGTGACCGTACAACTGAATTCCCATAAGTTTTAGCTAAATCAGACGTGGGCATCAAGGGAAGAGAGGGTCCATCTGTTTCGCCAAATATATTACTGGCAAGAGCATACAGTATGATACTTGGAAATAAAATAGCCTACCCATTCATTGCAGTCCAAGAACTCCTCTGCGATGCTAAGACGGCAATATTGTAATGAAGAAAAACATGAGCATTTTGCAGCTCTCATTTAGACATAATAAGAATAAAACATTGTTGACAATAGTTCCTCGAGTGGACTGAATATGTCAGATCAGCAATCTGCATCTGTAAGCACTCACAATCATGGCTCTGTATTAAAATCAGGATGGCTTTGAATTTGGCAGATGATTGCTGCTTGCGGTCGCAATCCCAAAATAACTCCCCCATATGCTTCATGTTTTTGCTTATCAATTATCTATCTTAGTGATGGCACAAGTTTCGGAATACTTGTCTCCACTGTTGATTTTCAGACGATCAACAAAACATTAATCTGCAGCTAAATTACATGGATGCTTTCAAACCCTTTTATAAAAGTTTAAGATACAAACATAGAAATAAAAGTAAAAAGGGGTTTCACGGACTTTGAGTTTTTTTCCATTAGAGAAACACAAGCAACTTTTTTTGAAAGAAGGACTTTTCAAGGGGCATGAGCAAACTCTTCCCATTTTTTCTACTGATATCAAACGGGTGTAGGATACCCCAAGCAAATTCATCTTAAATGCAGCGTGTCTGATGCAAAAACTAAAGTCTAAAAACCTCTGGCCAATCCTAGTACTTTGGGTGTCCTAATCGGACAGGATTGCACAAGTTTCACATGCATGGGAGTTCTTCAGGGAAGAAAAAAAAGAAAAGAAACCTGTTTACTTAGTTAAAAAAACACAGATGCTGAGATCAACTGGACAAGATATCAAGAAACTAATTCTGAAATGTTGATGCATGTTTTCTGGGTTTTTTTTATTTAGTCACATTACATCCACAAACTTGAATGTGCTAGGGTTTTATGTGATAGGCTGACACAAATGTAGAAGAAAAATTTGGCTTTTATAACCTAACTCAGCTTTAAATATCTCCACAACTTCCCTGGCCTGTCTGCTGTGTTCCTTGGTATTAATAAAGCTATTTGGTCACTGTTGTTCTCCAACAAACCTCTGACCTTTACAGGACAGCTAGATTTATGCCGAGATTATAATAAACATGGGTGGGCTGTATTTAAGAATCAGCCAACTTCCAAATTAATTTGCTTGGACATACATATTTTTGGAGGATTCAGATTCAAAGGGAGTGAAATAATTTTGTAATGTTTTACTTTCCCTTTGCATCTCAGTTATGTGCTGCTGTGTGTAGGTCTATCACAGGATGTCCAAAAAAGGTTTCCGGTTGAAAAGACATAAAATAGTTCCAAAGCGCTATTGCTACAAAATATGATGTTCAGTACAGCAGAAATGTCGCCGCTTTTTAATACTGAAGGGGCATATGATGCAAAAAAAAAAAAAAATAACATTTTCTGTGCTTGGCTCAATAACCTTTGAGTAAACACAACCCAGGCATTTTTTATTTGAGGCACTGCAGGTAAGAATAAACACAAACCTCAACGAACCATTCAGATATCCATGAGATTTCAATCCAACATGCCACGCTTCAAGTAAAACAACAACAACCGAGGGTTTGCTTCTTTCTTGCTTCTAATCACTCTCTTCTGAATTAAGGCCTCTAATCAGTGTGAAGAATTTTCTTTGTTGAATTTTTGCTTTGCGATTAGCTGCTTATTCTAATGAGCACATAATCAGATGTAGAACCCAGACATTGCTGTGTTCCATGATGTTTTCAAATGACTGCACTGCTCACATACATTAGCATGTACCCAGAATAACACTTAGCAGTTGGGAGTCCAACACAACATTTGCGACCATTAACATTAAGGACAATGAATCACCTATGAGACATAATTTGCATAACAAGCTGTGGCTGTAATAGCGCTCAAACTATTATTCTGTCTGATTGTGGTGGAAAAAGCACAACAAACACCAGCGCTCACAATTTGACCCTTTTTGGAAAAGCGTTTCAGCGTGCGTGTGTAGTAGGCATCTGTCATTATACAACATATTCCTCTCTGCCTGGGAAACAGAGCCAAACTGATTGCAATCTATTGGCTTTTAAGCTGTTTGCTTTGCAAAACTATATGGAAAAAGCAGCTTAGAGCTTTAACATGGAAACAAAAGGTCAAACATATCTCTACCTGCCTGCGCAAACATGGGCTTGCATGCACCAATAAATAAACAGGCACTTTTGCAACCATTTGGCTTTATGAAAAGCAAACATGTGCACTTTGCACACATCTGCTTCTTTGGCTTGTGATCTATCGGTAAGTCCGACTGGCTGTCAGAGGGGAATGAAAGACCGCAGAGATCAATAAAGACACAGGGGTGATGAATGGAGGGATTCAAAAAGGACAGGAAAAGGAAGCAAGGAGAGAGAGAGAGAGAGCAGAAATATAAAGAGGAGGCAGAGAACGTCGCTATGTGGCAAAGGCAGAAACCTGATGACAGCATGACGAAGCTCTGTGAAGATGGAGTGCTGAGCTAGTTTTTTTTTCCTGTTTTTTCCCCATGTTTTGCTACAAAGAGACAACACTTCCCACAGGAAATGCCTTACTTAGGTCATAGCTGCATACCCTGCATAGGCAAAACACACATCTGCTCACACACTAATACACATACACCAACCATCAAAGACCAAAGATTGCTGAATTCAACTGACATCACAGCACACTACTGTAAAATAGGGCTGGACGATAATTCAATGACGATATATATCGATCAATAGATCATTATTAGAATCATTATGCATAGTCATTCTGAACGGGATGCACATCAACACTAAATGTAACAATAATGAACATAATACAACACAGGAAATACTACAGTCGCTGACCCCTCGGGCCGGTACTGCTGTCACGGTTGAGGAGACAGGCACCGCAAAACGGGACGGCACCGCTAACAACACCCACGGCTTTAATAATGTCCACCTGGTACTCCACCACGTCCGCAGAAGCAAGAAATACTTTCAAAAATACAAACGGGGTTGGAAAGACCTGATGGCTTCAGCACTCAATCACTGGATTGGGCTCCAGTGTTTTGAGCACAGTTTATACTCAGCCATCAGCGAGTAGCTGGTAAACTTTAGCTTCAATAGCTGTACTGAATTAAAATCAACCTTATTGACCAGGTTTTTGCACACAAACTAAACCAAAGGTCTGAGCCATCAATATAATAAAGAGTTACAAAAACTTTTAAAGGAAATACAAAAACAATAAGATAAGCATCAAGAAAAGACTACAATTTTAATAAATAACATAAATAAAATATATTTTAAACAATAATAACAACATTAGTTTTTACTTTATGTTTTTCAGTATTTACTGATGTCACTCAGGTCCCTTAACTTGATTTCTTTTTGTTTCTTACAAACATTTAGTTATGGTAAAAAAGGTATTTGATTTAAGGGTTGAATTGAATTTAGTTTTGGTGTGTAAAGTCGTTCATTAAAGAATCACATAAATGACCAGGGCTGCACTTAAAATATATTTTCTATATTTTTTAAATAGTTATTGATAATTACCAATATCGATCAATAGGATTTTTTTTTTTTGTTGATATGTTCTTTTTCTATATCGCCCAGCCCTACAGTACAACAATAAACACCGTTGCATACTATTTCAACCCACCACCTCCCACAATCGCATTGTGTATACAGAAAAGCATGGCGTACTAGTGAGTGTTTCTGTATGACCCAGATTTAAGCTTTTATACAGTATGTTGGCATGTGGAGCCTCCAGCCTGTCCATTAGCAAATCCCTGAATCCCTGCACACCAGTCATTCTGTTCACGGCTGACCTCTAACCTTCATATTTAGGGGGGGATCAAAGAGGATTTGTTTCTTGGCAACAATAAGGTATAAGTATTAAAAGCATTATGGGAACATACAATTAAATATACTGCAACATTTTCACTGTTTACTGCAAATAATTTCAGTGTTAGTGCATTTATCTTGCCTTTTTCTTTTCCTTTTTCACAGGTTGTGGATTTAAGAAAAAATACATATCTTTAATGTATGAAAAAGGAAAGAGGCAAGCCATTGAATCTTATTCTCCTTTGTATTACTGACAAAAACACTTCTATGGATATTATATTGACTAAGGAAAGCTGTGGCACTGTGTGAGCGTGGAGGTGGGCTGTAGCATAAATTGCTGTGAGTGGTCTGCATGAGCTGAAAAGTGCTATACAAATGAAGTGCATTTCGCCATTTAATTGCAGTGTACTTTATTGTCACAACATCTCTGCACCAAATCAATAAATGTAAACAGGTAGCGCTGCTTTTCAGAATGAATAAGACATCAAGTTGTTGAAAACCATGTGAAGTGAAATCTGATTCAATATTTATGTCTGTATTACTTAATGTATGCATTTGTTTTTCTCTTCAATTTGCAAATTGCATAATGACAACGTATACTGTAAATGTCTACATGAAACCGATGCTAATGTTCATCCAAATGACTAAAATTTTTTTTACTTTCTTCCAACTGAGTATTGTCTAGGATATTGAAAACGACAGGAGCTAATCTGATTCAAAATCATCTATAACAATAAATATTAGGAGCTATTTCAATCTGTGTTTTTCCCTGGTGCACAGTCAGTTAGTTATCTTCTCTCACGAGGCTTTAGTTTTAGCAAATAACATTATTCAACTTAACTGCTATGCAGATGACACACAGCTGTACCGGTTTGGCAAGCCCAATTCAATTGTTTTTGTCTATTTTGTCTGGTTGCTTAGATTGAATTAAGTCCTGATTTGATTATATTTATTTTTTACTAAACAGTGATTTAAAAAAAGAAATTCTCTGCTCTCAGTTTATCCTTTCCAAATTTTCTCAACACTGCATGGATCGCAGTTGTTCAGCCATAACTTCATTTAAGACTCTAGGTGTCATCGTTGACTGCATTAAAATATTTTGAAAAATAAAATCAAAACCTATCAATACTCATTCTTACTCCATTTGCAAATGACCCTTTGTCAGTTTCTCACACCAGTTTCTGGCCGAGCTACTCTCGTCCATGTCCTTGTCATTTCTTGTATTGATCATGACAGATACTGTATCTTTCTCTTTCAATGGTTTATCCCACAAATCCATCCACAAACCTCCACTGGTTCAGAACTCAACAGCTTACATTATCACCAAAACCTCTAACTAAACACAATCCTTAAACAACTCCTCCTCATCCATGTTGAATATCTCCTCCTTGCTTTCAAGCTCCATAATCTAACTCCTTCATACCTATGAATTGCTCACACGTTATGCTCTGTGCAAACACTCCTATCATCCTCTGTTTTCCAGCTCTCCAATCCATCTGCCAAAGTATCTACAAAGCTTTCAGCCATATGGTGTCCTTTCACTTGAATATTTTCATTCTGCACAATTATTCTTCAGTATCTTTAACTTTAAATTCTGCTGCATAACTTTAAAGTATCTCCTAAAAATCTCTCTTTTTAATCTATTTATCTCTCGGTCATGGAAAAATTAGGACACTCTCTTATCTTATTTTTTATGCTGATTAAATACTGGCTAACAACACATTATGCTTGTTTTATTTACTAAACAAAAGATACTGACAAAGATGTACATTTTATTCGAAGAAAGCCTTAGAACATCCTACCCTGTAATGACTGGTACTGTTAAACTCTCCCAAAATTACTTAAGAAGGTTCCTCTACTCCTCACATTCAGCTATGAGAGGTTTCAAGGGTTTCTGGGATGTATAACCCATTTCATCTGTCCAACGAATATCATCCCAAAAATCCTGGGCCCTCATTTATCAACCATACTTACCAACAGATCTGTGCATATTTCATGCGTAGGAACAATTTTACGCATTGTGGGGTATTTACAGCACCATCTTGTACTTGTGCGTAGAAATGTTCCTAAATATAAAAACAGCTCTGACCATGCATACGCACAGCATCTAGTGGTAGAACAGGGGAACTGCAACACTGAAACAGTTTTTACTTTGAGGGATCATTTATCCCATCAGTTTATCGCCTCCATCAAGGAGCTCATGCTGGCGCCTGTCTGTCTTTTAGCAAACTAACAGAAACTTTTATGGATGGATTTGGATTAAACTTTCAAAAATGTTAGTAATTTGCCAAGGATTAAATGATTACATTTTGGGGATGATCATGTATGGAGATCCTGTGAATCGTATTGATGGAGGGACTCGTGGAGGTCTGTGCTCTCCGTGTGCTTTTTCTTAACTTTCCAACAGGAACCTCTCCACTGTCCCAACCCCATTTACTGCCTCTGTCACTTTATCCTAGGCAGTGTTTTTTTTATTGGTTACCCCTGAACTGATAGAAGCAAACAGCAATGTCCGGGACAAATTTAACTGATTTAATTTGTTCGAAGAAGTTAAGTATTTCCACAGAGGTTAAAAACAGACAATGAAACAATTCTTTGTCACATTTTTTTATGTATGCAGCAGGAATGCATAACTGCTGCATGCTGGAGGGAGGGAGACATGAAGCAGAGAAACCGCTGATAACAGAGTGCAAAAACTATCTGTGTTAAAATACATTTTCGAAAAGTCTGTTCGTCATTACCTTTTTTGTTGCCCTACCTATGTTTCACTTCAATCACGGTGTTCCTTTTTTCACTCTGTCATAATTTTCGGGAAAAACGCAAGGACCTAATGTATGAGTCAGAGGATGTGGTGTTACCAAATATGGTTAATTGAGGGCATTTCTGATTGTGGAGGAACATGTGTACGAGTGGCCACCGCATATTTGATAAATCCGTCTTTTGACTGTTCGAACGAACATTCTAAATTTCATTTGTAGGATAGAATATAGGACAGTTTCTATGAACATTTGATAAATGAGGGCCCTGGTCTTTGACTACATCCTTTACGGAACACTTTACTTATGCCTTCATGTTTTGCTTAGAGAGCAAATTATGGAGGTATTTTTGGTGCAAAAATATTTGTTTCTTGTAAATGTGAAGTTGAAGTCTGAAAATATTATCCTTTTTTAACACAAGGTCTGTGTTAAGGAATAAAAAGAATGCAACTGCACAAAGCTGCTGATGCAATTCACAAAAACTGGTGTACAAGGCACACCTGCTTTTCTACACGCTCCTCCTTTTGCTCCATTTGTAAGGAGGCAACAATTATTTGTGACTTGTGAGTAATACCTATGCCCGTACAGCAGGGGGTGCTGCCAGACAAACCGGAAATACCCCAATGGGGAGCTTAAGTAATACCCATCTACATCTGGTTCATGGGTCGAATTTTGTCAAAACAAATGATTGAGAGTCAATGGAGCAATAAAAAATATTTTCTGATCCTATTTGAAATGTTCCATGGATTTAACATATGATGTCCATGAATTTTAAAGACACATTTTGATATTAAGAAAGGCCAAATTTTCGACATGTGGCAAAAGTTGCTTTAGGTTTTGTGTTAAAACACGTAATGGACTACAAATGAAGAAGAAGAAAAATGGCTGAGTTTAGCGAGCTTCGAATCCTTCCAGCATGAAGAAAATCACTATTCCATGTGGAAAAGTGCCAGCTATGCTAGGGGAGAAATAGTCGGTCGAGTGAGAGCCTGCATAAGGGACAAGCTACAAGGTCTTGGTGAGTATTTCAAGTGCAAGATAATGTTGGCTAACATGACGTCATATGTGCGACTTCTGATTTGTAGTCATTTTCATTACAGATTTTTACAAGCAAATAAATCACAAACCACCTGACAAACACACTTGAAACCCACATCATTAGCTATCATTTAATTTGAGGTATAGCATATGTGTGATTCAGGGCTTAAGGCAAAGCGGACCAGAAAATAACTGAAATTGCTCCATTGACTTTCATTAATTTCTTTTTGCCAAAGGGACCCATGGGCCGACTGGAAGGGGAGGTGACTTAGGCTCCCCATCCATCCATCCATCCATTGTCTTCCGCTTATCCGGGGTCGGGTCGCGGGGGCAGCAGCCGAAGCAAAGAGACCCAGACTTCCCTCTCCCCAGCCACTTGTTCCAGCTCCTCGGGAGGAACCCCAATGCGCTCCCAGGCCAGCCGAGAAACATAGTCCCTCCAGCGTGTCCTGGGCCTTCCCCTGGGCCTCCTCCCGGTGAGACGTGCCTGAAACACCTCACAAGGGAGGCGTCCAGGAGGCATCCTGACCAGATGCCCGAGCCACCTCAACTGACTCCTCTCGATGTGGAGAAGCTGCGGCTCTACTCTGAGCCCCCTCCGGATGACTGAGCTTCTCACCCTATCTCTAAGGGAGAGCCCAGACACTCTGCGGAGGAAACTCATTTCAGCCGCTTGTATCCGTGATCTCGTTCTTTCGGTCACCACCCAGAGTTCGTGACCATAGATGAGGGTAGGAACGTAGATCGACCGGTAAATCGAGACCTTCGCCTTTCGGCTCAGCTCTCTCTTCACCACGACAGACCAGTAAAGCGCCCGCATAACTGCAGATGCCCCACCAATCCGTCTATCGATCTCCCGCTCCATTTTTCCCTCATTCGTGAACGAGACCCTCAGATACTTAAACTCCTCCACTTGGGGAAGGACCCCATCCCCGACCCCGAGAAGGCACCCCACCCTTTTCCGGCTCAAGACCATGGCCTCGGATTTGGAGGTGCTGATTCCCATCCCAGCCGCTTCACACTCGGCTGCGAACTGCTCCAGCGAAAGCTGTAGATCACGTTCCAATGAAGCCAACAGGACCATGTCATCTGCAAAAAGCAGAGACCCGATCCTGAGGCCACCAAAACGGATCCCCTCAACGCCTTGGCTGCGCCTAGAGATCCTGTCCATAAGGTTAGGAACAGGATCGGTGACAAAGGGCAACCATGGCGGAGTCCAACTCTCACTGGAAACAAGCCCGACTTACTGCCGGCAATGCGAACCAAACTCTGGCACCGGTCGTACAGGGACCTAACAGCCCGTATCAAGGGGCCCGGTACCCAATACTCCCGGAGCACCCCCCACAGGGCCCCCCGAGGGACACGGTCGAACGCCTTCTCCAAGTCCACAAAACACATGTAGACCGGTTGGGCGAACTCCCACGCACCCTCCAGGACCCTGCTGAGGGTGTAGAGCTGGTCCAGTGTTCCACGGCCAGGACGAAAACCGCATTGTTCCTCCTGGATCCGAGGTTCGACTATCCGTCGGACCCTCCTCTCCAGAACCCCTGAATAGACCTTACCAGGGAGGCTCAGAAGTGTGATCCCCCTATAGTTGGAACACACCCTGTGGTCCCCCTTTTTAAACAGGGGGACCACCACCCCGGTCTGCCAATCCAAGGGAACTGCCCCTGATGTCCACGCAATATTGCAGAGCCGCGTTAACCAACACAGCCCCACAACATCCAGAGCCTTGAGGAACTCCGGTCGAATCTCATCCACCCCCGGAGCCCTGCCACCGAGGAGCTTTTTACCTCAGCACCAGAGATTGGAGAGACCGACTCCAAGTCCCCAAACCCTGCTTCCAGAATGGAAGGCATGCTGGTGGGATTGAGGAGGTCTTCGAAGTATTCCATCCACCGACCCAAAACGTCCCGCGTCGAGGTCAGCAGCACACCATCCCCACTGTAAACAGTGTTGGTGGCAGACCGCTTTCCCCCCCTGAGACGCCGGATGGTGGACCAGAATCGCTTCGATTCTGGTCTTAGGCTCCCCATGATTTCAAAAATCAAGTAAAGGTTTCAAAAATTACAAATGGGTTTTAAATATTCTGCCATTAGTTTAGAATAATATAGTCCAGTTTTGAAGAGTCTGAGATTTGCAGTTCCTGAGCTGGACCAGATCTAGTATGATCCAGCTACAAAAAAGTGCCAAAATCTGCCTTTATCAAACTTTCACAAACCAAATAAAGGTTTCACAAATTAAAAACGGGGGTTTGACTGTTGCAACTATTAGTGTAGAATAATTTAGTCCAGGTTTGAAGAGTCTAAGAATTTTACTTTTTAAACTAGATCAGAATAAAGTTGCTCAAGTTAGTGAAAACTAGGTGGAATCGACCTTTAGCCATTTCCCTGAGTTGGACTACAATCGAAAGCCAACTTCGTCTTCATATCACCCTATTTATGTGGTTCTGAAAGGCTTCGCCATTCTGTTAAATAAACAGTAAATCAATATTTTTCACAGACAGCTTTAATATTGTGTCTTGAGGAGTTTGTGAAACATTTTAGCGATCTGTCCGACTTACATTCGAAGGGGCACAACATCACTCTCAGCCCCCACATTGCTAAGAATGGGGGTATTTCCGGTTGTTCCGGAGTCTGGCAGTGCCCCCTGCTGTACGGGCATAGGCATTACCTACAAGTCACAAATAATTTTTGCCTGATGGTAAATGGTACAAAAGGAGGAGCACACGAAAAAAAAACAGGCTGTTATAAGTGTGAAAAGTCTGTGTGTGATCTTAACCAATTCAAGAGCAAATAAAAACAAGTCTTTTGTATACCATTTCCAAAACTTACCCAAGATCTTTTGTCCAGCCGAACCACACTACAGAGGATATATCGTAGACGATCCAATTTTTTTCACATGACTGTTATTTTGCAGGCAATTACTTAAAGATATCTGTACAACCTAATTTTATTTAATGGTTTAAATGTGTTGTCTCAAGTTCCTCATTGGGGTTGTTTTAAGCCTATGTCACATTGTTTTAAGCACTCACAAAAATGTTTATTGTTTTCATTTTAGCTAACATGCTATAACGCAAGCAACATGCTATGCTATTTTTTTCTTAAAGAAACAAGCCACTAAAGCTTTCTATATAAATAAAGATATGTAAATTAGGAAAAGTAAAACGGCTGGTTAGCAATAGCATGGAAAGGTTTCAGAACAAGCATTGTGTTTTAGGGATGTCAATATTTTACAGTGGGGCAAATAAAAAAAAGTGGCAGTCACCGATTTGTGCAAGTTGTCCCCTTTATAAACATGAGGGAGGTCGGTAGTTTTCATCATAGGTACACTTCACTCTTCTATTCTTCACTCCTACTTGTATTAATGGCACCTGTTTGAACTCATTATCTGTTTAAAAGACACCTGTCCACACCTTTAGTCAGACTCCAACCTCCACTATAGCCCAGACCAGAGAGCTGTCCACGGACACCAGGGACAAGATTGTACACCTGCACAAGACTGGGATGAGCCAATCTACAATAGGCAAGCAACTTGGTGAGAAGAGATCAACTGTTGGAGTAATTATTAGAAGATGTGATAAATAGTAATCTCCCTCGACCTGGGGCCATGCAAGAATTCACCTCGTGGGGTACACATGATCTTGAGAACGGTGAGGAAACTGCTCAGAACTACATAGAGGGAACTGCTCAATGACCTGGAGAGAGCTGGGACCACAGTAACAAAGGTTACTATTAGTAACATACTACTTCGTCATGAATTAAATTGCTGCAGTCCCCCTGCTTAAGCCAGCACATATCTAGGCTCGTCTAAACTTTGCCAGAGTTCATCTGGATTACCCAGAGGAGGATTGGGAGAATGTCATGTGGTCAGATGAGACCAAAATAGAACTCTTTGGTATGAATGCCACTCGCCGTGTTTGGAGGGGGAAGAATGCTGAGTTGCATCCAAAGAGCACCATACACACTGCGAAGCATGGAGGTGGAAGCATTATACTTTGGGGCTTCTTTTCCCCAAAGGGAACAGGGCGACTGATCCTTATCAAGGAATGATAATTTGGGTCATGTATCGTGAGATTTTGGGCAAAAACCTCCTTCCATCGGTGAGAGCACTGAAGATGAAACATGGCTGGATCTTTTAGCATGACAATGACCCCATACGAGGCCCAGGCCCAGGCAGCGAAGGAGTGGTCACACAAAAAACATTTCAAGGTTCTGGAGTGGCCTAGCCAGCCTCCAGACCTCAATCCAATAGAGAATCAGTGGAGAGAGTTGAAAGTTCATGTTGCCCAGCGACAGCCCCAAAACATTGGAGCTCTGGAGAAGATCTGGATGGAAGGATGCGCCAAAATACCAGCTACAGAGTGTGCAAACCTGGTAAAGACCTACAGAAAAGGTTTGACCTCTGCCATTGCCAAACAAGGATACATTCCAAATTTTTGAGGTGAACGTTTGATATTGAGCAAATGCTTATTTTCTGCACCATTATACAAATAAATTCTTTAAAAATCATACAATGTGATTTCCTTGATTTTTTTTACAATCTGTCTCTCACAGTGTAAGTGTACCTATGACCAAAATTACAGACCTGTCTCATCTTTTTAAGTAGGACAACTTGCACTATCAATGGCTGCCAAATACTTCTTTTGCCCCATTGTAGGTATGAGGGATATCCTGATCTAATTTCAAGCATCATATCAGGGTCATGATTAAATCATTTTTGAATGACTAGCTGATTGCACTTGACTCGATTGTTAGTTTTTGTGAAGTGTGATAAACAGTGCAAACTAGTAATAGAAACATTTCTGTAGTTTAGAAGTATGTTAAGGTGGAAAATCAAAACAGTTTAGTCGCTAGTTGACACCTTAGCCATTCAGATATTTCTTGAGATGCTTCATTCAGTGCAGAATTAAAGAAGATATTTAAATTTAAACACTCTGCCAAATACCTACCAAACTCTAAAAGCAAGTAAGGTGAAGCAACACAATTTAGAGAAAACTCCTAAGAGAAGTGGTGAGTTTCTAAGGCAAAGCTATAAGGCAGGGGTCCCCAACCCCCGGACCGGTACCGGGCCGTGGGTCATGTGGTACCGGGCCGTGGGCTACACAGAAAGAATAAATAACTTCCAGTATTTCTGTTTTATTTATTATCTGAGTGTGACCGCTGTTTTATTTTGAAAAATGACCGGATATCCCCGTTGCATAGTGAGTCTTGACACGTTGAGAGCCTTGTATTGGTCATGTGGTAGTTACAGCTAAAATTAATCCCACAAGCTAGCAAGATGGATAAAAAACAAATTTCTCTCGATCGTTTCTTTGGAAAGGGGAAAAGGTCCAAGGCTCTCACTGATTCAGCGTTGTGGTGAGTTGGTTTTTTCATGCACTTTGTATTTGTTTTTGTGGTAAATCTTGAATTATTAAAGGTATGTTTAAATGTTACCATGGCGACCAGAGAGCGTTGGGGGGGTGAGTGTATATTACTCGTGTTATGTTGTCTGCTCGATGTTAGGAGGGTGCTGTTAATAAAGCTGCGAATACACATTGGATTTACGTCTATTTTTATAATTTTAAAAAAGGTTGGGGACCACTGCTATAAGGCACAACAGATTCAAGAACAGGTAGCTGTTCTGTTATCTGTCTTTATTTTGTTGGATGACAACCCATTGCTGTGGTGAAGCATATATAGATTTTTGCAAATTTTTACAGCTGCTGGTGCCACAACAGATCCTCCACGCCTGACAGTGCATTGCTAACACAGCATTCCCTAGTTCATCAGCACCTGTGTGGGGGGTTTACCTGAAGGGGTGGCTATTTGATTTACGAGGAACATTTGCTCACTGCTTGACCTAAGAGCACAACAGATAGATCCTTACTGATCAACAATGAGATGCGCTGTAAAACCAGCAGTTCCATTAATCTCTCATACTGCAGAATATATAATCCAGCAACCAAAGAGATGCTTAACAGATGGGGAACTGAAAAAGAGCATGTGCACAACTTTTTCGATGATCGTGCAAGAATTACAAAACAAGGCAATGAACGATGTAAGGATTTAACCACTTTGCAGACAGGCTTCAGCTAGTTGTGGTTTAGAGCCCCCTTTTTGAAACAGTGGCCACAGAGGGATAATAGATGGTCATTTCAAGCTGTGACTCAACTTCAAGCATAGATCTACAAAAGTAGGTTTTTTGAAAACCAAGCCTAGTCACAGGCCTTTGAGTTCAAGGCGTCCCTCAGGTCTATTTGTCCAAGTCAGGTCTCATAACTCTAACAAGGAATAAAAATAAAATTATAAAATGCATGTAATCTAGTCTGCCTATAACACTATTGCAGTAGAGTAGGTCTAATTTAATACATGGACATTTAAAAATAGTCTTTTAACACTTAATTCAACAAACAAAAACTGCTACGAGTTCCTTTAAATAATTTACAAAACAGACAAAGCAAATTATTTACAGAATTAGAAATAAAAAGATGCATTTATGTTCAAAGAAAAAAATATAGAAGTAGACATGTTAATGTTAAAATACCAGATAAATCAAACAAAATGTTCCTAATAAAGCTTAGAGTGTGAGTCTAAATAAAGTCTTGAATGTTCTCAAAATATATTAGATATTCAAAACAACAAGTACTTAGACCATTGCTGATGATATATTGTTGTCATTTGTTTTGTAACAAAATCTATTTAACTATTATTGTAAACTATTGTTGATAGTTTTGATAGAAAAGCTGTAATTTGAAACTGGATTTTCTAATAATTTCAATTTTGTTCACACAGCAAAAAGAGAGCAAACTAAACTGCCTCGCAATCATTGCTTTAGCATTTTAGGAGAAGATATGGTGTAATGTAAACAGTACAGTACAGCTCTAGTAAGACTAAAAACACAGAGGAACAGGAAGAAAAATGAATGTCTAGAAACTCTCTTCCTTGGGCTTGATTCAACACCGGCATTTTTCAGTTCCAAGAACTGGCAGAGTGATGTTTTGCTTCCCTCCTCTAACTGAGCAACAAAGTGTAGCTGCACAGCAATTACTGCCCTCTAAATCACATTCTTAATTTTTGTTCTCTAACCTTCCAAAAGATAATAAGCCATCCGTGTTTTTAAAGGTCAGCGGCTCATTCTCTCGACTGCACGCAGGCGCACAGCGATGTACAACTCTCCATGTGCGTCTTACATTTTCCCAGGCCTAAGGCTGCACCAATCTGAGGTCTATGATAAATATTTTAATTTCGAGTTATCAAATTATAATGGAAAGGCTAAAAGTGATTCCAATTTGATAAAATTCAGTCATGCTGGAGTGCTTAGACAACACAAATGCATTAAAGAGAATGATGACAATGCCCTCTAGGGCTTCTCTGTAAACAACAAGCAGTGTAAGACATACTTGTCAGTCTAAACAGAGAACATCACAGACTAGCTAGGTCAAGTCCAAGTATGTCAGTGTTTCTATTTCTGGCACATGGATGACTTATTTAAACCACCCTACATCTCATGAACCCACAACACTCACAACGCCCCAGCGTCTGCCCGAGCAGACTCTCTGCCTTCTGTGCATGTGTGCTGGAGGTGAACACATACACACCTGCTTGGTAGATCCTCCAAAAAATGTCCATATCAAAAACCACCTGAGTAAATACTAAAACAGTTTTTAGATGATGAATGCACCTATTGAGTGAAAGGAAAGCAATCCAAACTGGTGCTATGTAAAAAAAAAAAAAAGTAACTGAGTCAGAATTAAATCATGATGTAGCTGAAATTAACCTTTTTCTTTCATCAATCAAGAAAGCACTGTAAACAGAATGTGTCTGAAAACCAGAAGTAGGCTAGGAAATCTCACAATGCCACATGTCATGCTCTGATCTGAAGTAATTCAGAACCTGATGTCACTGATGATCTGGGGCTTTTCTCTAACTTTGGAACTCCAGCTAACCACACAAGAGGAAGGAATGGCTAGCCAATAAAAGTTACATCCAGGGTAACGCTAGAGCTCTGACCAACCTGTAAAACGCTGAAGGTTTTATATATTCCCGTCATGTGTCATCTGGTGTAAAGCTAAAACTAACCGGCATTTCAGAAAAACACCATCATACTAACAGGAAGACACGGTAGTGGTGGTGGTGGTGGTATGATGGTCTGGGGCTGCTTTGCTGCCTCGGGACCTGGACAGCTTGTCATGATTTATGGAGCAGAAAATCTGCTTTCTACCAGAAATGTCACACCACCAAGTCCCCATCCGAATGTCTCAAAAAAACAAACAAACAAAGCAAAATGTAGGTTTTAGAGTTCTCTAGTCAAAGTCTGGACTTCCTGTGGAAAGACCTTATACAGGCCTCCAATGAGACTGAATCAAAACAATTCTGGGAAGAAAAATGGGGAAGAGACGTAAATGAATCATTCATCACACTGGTTTGGATCTCTTTTTTTTATCTTCCTTTAATAATTGAACAAATGATTTGAAAACTCCACTCTGCATGTACTCAAGTTCTCTTTTAATCGTGATAAAATTTGTTTGGTTATCTGAAACATGTAAATGTGACAAGAAAACAAAACAAAACAGACAAATCTGTATGAGGGAAAATACTTTTTTCACAGAACTGTACAGAAACCTGGCCTTCCAGCTGGCTCCAATTGGGATTTGTTGTGTTTAGCTCCTGCACTGAAGTAGGTGAAAATTACTCCTCTTGCTCGACCTCCCCAGTCAATCAGCTGAGTCGAAAAGCAAAAGAAACACTCAAAGGAACAATTGCTGAGTGTAACAGTTCAACGATTTCCACAGTTTGTGCTGCGGGTTAAGGTGCTGATTTTGCTGCTGGGAGAGGACGACCAAAGCCCCACCGCCAGCAGTGCTGCATGCTGACCATTCTAGCATGATGTTATGCGTGAATGAGTGATTAATTCTGCCCTGTGTGTGCACGTCTGTCTGTGCATGTTGCTATGGTAACCTGGGTGTAGGTTGGGTTGCCCTGTGGAGAACACTCGCAGCTCGCTCCAAGGCCGGAAGCCCCACCTCTTGGGGACTGCGAGTGCTGGCAGAGTATTCAGTGCCATCCCAGGCAAGTTTCGGGCACTGTCTTCACACCTGATTTTCTGGATTTTGTGAGTTTGGATGTGTGTATGTACATAATATTTCAACACACATACACAAAAAAAAAACACACAAAAAAAAAACATCAAAACATATTTAGGAACGGGAAGCTGTCCCCACCAACCTGGAGTCATTCCAAGCTTCCCACAGGATTACGTCTGCTGCTGCTGCTGCTGCTTCACCCCTTATGCCCTGTCTCATTTTTAACATGCATAGACCAACAGATGTAATTAACTCTAAAAGTGAGTTTTTTTCTCCCCAAAAACGGTGCAAGAACAAGCGTGAATGCATCCAGGGCATTTAAGAGTGATGACAGCTGCAGGAAGGAAAGGACAGCTAGATTACTGGTGGGAAATGAGCTTGTTTTCTCCAGGGTTCTTCAGAGTTAAATGTAGCTCCATGTGAATTATTCAACCTGAAGGAGAGGGCACCTGCTGGCCCAGTGGATATCAGGAATAGGATGATTCGCCCTGCAGAGTAATTAGAGTGCTCTACTGCCCCATTATCTCATTAATATCCATAAATAACAGCATGCTTTTTGATTCTGCGTAACGTCCTCGGCGTCATAAGGTGCTTTTTGACAAGAGCTTGCTGCTCTCCCCTGTTGTGGCTCAATTTTCCACTTCTCCAAATCTGCAGTATAATGATGAAGTACAGCAACGAAAAAAGAAAAAAATCTAGCCCTAGAATTGGACTAAAAAAGAGATAAAAAGCTTTCCAGTTTTCCAAATGAGAAAACTTTAAAATGTTTGAGTAGTGTGATTGCTGCCGCTTCTGTAACTTTTTTCCCTCTGAGGCACACAAATGCCCATCAGAGAAATCAAGCAGATAGCCTTCTCCATTTCATGAGCACAGGCAAAGGATGGCTGACACTGGAGGAGCTGTGGGTGCTTCAGCGTGAGGCTTGACTCATCTGTACCATTTCCTTTCCCTCAGTGTTTGCATTGATGTTTTCTGTCAGTCATCGAACCTGAGTTAGCCTCAAAACTTTCTCTTCTAACCTTACCTTGGAATAGAAATGTCCAGCTGTCCTGAAAATCAGATGTGAACATTTTTCAGCTCTACACTAACGACTGTCACCTTTTGAATATGACCATTGGAAGTCATATAAGAAACATTTAATCTAACCACTGTATGAGGTAGGTCATTCATCGAAGATAACATTTAAGGCAAAATCTCACAGTGTTTTAGGAATTAAACTTTTGTTAGTCATTCGCAGTCACAATTAAATGTCGTCCAATGATTGTTATCTGGAAAATCTTTTGTTTTTTCTCAATGTAAAACACCGGGCTCCTACGGGGCTCCTGTTTTAGCTGATTTTGAGTCTGAGTTTGAATTTAAAACAACTCAAACTGAAAATGATCATGTTCATAGGATGCAACACTATATTAGTGGATATTAAATATCTACACATTTCATAGGAGTGACGCTCTTCTGTTAGCCAGACAACATCTGTGTTACTATGTAAAAGTTTGTTGGTCGAGGCTGTTTTAGTCAGCTTCATCTGCAGCAACTCAAATATTCTAGTGGTATGATGTGTAGCACATCAGGTGGAGGGATACAGCAAACGTAATATACCGTAGTCACACAGACTGAGACAGCAAAGACAAAATTTAAAAAGTTTTTGTAAAACTGTTGACACTGAATTTAGTGTTTTACTCCATGGATTTGATCATTTCTTCATACTCCAATAAACTCACCGCTATATGACTTGCAAACCATCACTGAGAACTGGAGAACCCACCACAAAAATGTGAACCATACCTTCAAGGCAAGCTATAATTAAATCGTAAACTTTAACAGCTAGGTTAGTGCAGTTTTATCTAAAAATATATTCACAATAAAATAACTTTTTCTTTCTTAACTGAAAAAATAAAAGATTTTTTTTTTAGTGCTTATAGCATGGCAAAACGTTTGGACACCTCTGCTCTAAAGCGTTATAACTTTTTTCTGACAAATTAAAGACAAAGTGTGCCTGCTCCCTCCTCCATCTGGGGACCCTGCAACCTAATCTCAGCTGTAAAATGTTCATGTAAATTAAATTTCTCAGACATTTCAGCTTAAGAGTAGAGAATCTTTCAACTAAAAACCAGCTGCATTACATTCTGAAACCTTGATTTCTATGCAAAATTCAAGACACTTTGTAAACATGGAGTTTGATGCTTAGAATAATGAATATGAATGTGATTTATGTCTTCCTTTACTAATACAAACATTCAAAAGTTCAAAACTATTTTTAAAAAGATTTGCACAAAAAAAATAAATGAATCCAAAAAGAATGATAAGAGAACAAAAGTATATTAATAAGGGTAAATATAGTATAGACCTTTAACAAAAAGCCTATTAGCGACCAGAAAACCAAGAAAAAAGCCGTTTGGTATGTTTAAACACGTAGACAATGCCCACAGTAGTTTGTTTTTGCACATCTCTAATTGTCAGAGAAAGAGTTCCCCAGATCCTCAAAAGGCCCAAAATCAGCATGAAGAGCAAGAAATAAACCAGCCCGAATTGACTGTCACTCACCTGTTTCCAGTTGTCAAAAATGATGACTTTGCTATCCTCTTCGTCCACCGTTACAGTGCACTCGTAGCCCTCACCTGCAAAACAGATATGAATGTCACATCCATCAGCACAGCTCCATGTGCCTTTCAAAAACAACACAACTACTGGGGTTAAAGGTGTTGTGGCAAAACGCCACCAAAGTGGCATTTTGTGTTGCGGAAAATTGAGCAGTATATGCTAAAGAAGAAAGGCGCTGTTTTAGAGCGAGAGCGGCTTTATGCCATTTTTATCAAATGTTCCTTCAGTTGGATCTGAAAGTGAACCCAAGGGTCAAGGAGGATTTTAAAATAACTGAGACTAGTTGACATTCTTGCACAGATATCTTAAAAACTGCTGATACTATACTGATCTTATTAGTGTCAGAAAATCCTGATGGGAAATGGACTGAATTCATCTGGAGCTTTTTTTAGTTACTCTGTAGGCACATTCGCCCAATTGCACTCACATTCAAGGGGAAGGTGGAATTAAACCCACAACCCTCAGATTGCAACCTGACTCCACTACCCACTGAGTCGCCCAATAAATTTCACTAAGTCCCTGTACATGGATGATGGATGGATAGACACTTTTTGAGCATTAAAAACTAGAGGAGACAGACTTTTGATCTTTTATTCACTGGTTCTTCAGATTTTCGATCACACTCAAAATAGAACTGATATTAAATTGAAATCAGACAAAAGCAACATCATATGCCATAGGTATGTGAGGGGGAAAATTTCAAGGATTTTATTAGTTTTTTTAGGGGCTTAAAGTGAGATATTTTTACAGAATCGTCTTTCCAGACATTTTTGTTTGCATATCTTTTTACATTTTTGCAGTGTATAAAAGGGATTTTATGTGCAGCTATTAATCTAGATATGTTGAAAACATTGTAGATATAAGAAAAGGACTCCCAGTATTCTGCATCGTTAAACTTGGATGTTCCCATTCTAAACTAAGTATCAGATCATCATCCAAACGAAGGCATTAAATATCACAGTTCTGCACAACAATCATGGCGTATTTTAACTTGTATACCTGACCAAACTGTAATATAACCCAAGCTATTCAACAGGAGTTTTCCTTGACCTAATTAATTTTCACCCAAAAAAAGAACGTTTTGGCTGCTGAACTGTCCTTTTCAATCTGTCAGGTGACCTACTCTGTACCCCCCTGCTCAGATTCGTCCCCACAGTTATCCATTTGGGCGATTAAAAATTCGGACATTCTGTAGCTGTTTGTGTTGTGTCAGATTCACAGATGAGCCCCGAAATTATTTATAGTCCCGGCAGATTTGGATTTAAAGTTTCATGCGACCAAGAAGTTTGTTTCTAATTGGAAATGACACAGGCATACTCCAGAAGATAAGACAAAGTATGATGGTTTAATTTAAAAAAAATCTTAGTTTCACAAAAAAAGGTGCATAATAAATATTCACAACAATCAATGGACACGTCTTAATTGACCATGGTGATCACACCCTGTGACCTACAGCTTCTCAGTTACTAAACATATACATCAGGTTATTGCATCAAGGAGAAACAAAGGTCCATCCAAATGGCCAGTTATGTTATTGGTATGCATGGCGTGGAAAGCATGCCACAAATATAATAGCCTTTTAGATATCGCCTCCAAGTCATCCTTTGCCATTTTGATAATGCAAACACTGGCATTGCAATGATGATTGTTATTCAATAAATTGATAAAATCTCTGTTGGAGTTAAGAAAAACAGATACTCCACTTACAAAGTAGGCCATGCAATACTGATGAAATTTAGTGTGTTATTATACTATACTTTAAAGCTACTGGCTCTTTAAGAATGAACATTGAATTAATTTTGTTAACTTTACTCTAGTATTGGGTTGGGACTCTGTGGGTATCTGCAAATGCCTGATCTCAGACCACTCTGATCTCTATCAGGGATGGAACATCTTGAAAATAGTATCCTACTAACAATCATAACAAGTTATAGCTATGAATGTTAACAAGCTATGAATGCCAACTTATTTCACCCACTCAGAACTGATACAAAACTTTTAAAAGATTTTGAAACTAAATAATGTTTGTTGACTTAATCGTTTCAGGTAAATTAGAACATGAAAATGCATCATAAAAAGCAAGTATTAACAACTAAGTACTACAAGAAAGTCCTTTCTTCTTTCTAAATATGATGCAGAGATCCCAAGAGTACAACAAGAGCTGATGGAATGAATGCTTTTTGGTGTGGGCCAGGGGCATGTTGGCTGTCACCTCGGGGTGACAATGACTGATCGACTGGCTGGCTAAAGAGCTGAGAGCCGCAGCTGATTAGCCCTGGTGTTACACTGAGCTGTGTTACATGCAGATCTGTTGACTGACAGATGCCACACAGGAGCGCAGAGAAAAGACTGACTGACTTTGGCTGCTTTAGTATGGCTTACACTTAAAAGGTGAAAACGAGGTGCTTTTTCACCGAAACCTGACAGCATTCTGTCCTAAAAAGAACTTCTTCATGCTGCTGCTTGTCGTTGAACTTTTTCATATTTTGTCCCTCTCCAACCACAAACTTTATTGTGGTTTGTTGCTAATTTATATGATAATTGTGAAATGGAAGACGAATAAGGCTATGTTTTCTAAATGTTTTAGAAATATAAATCCGAAAGGTGTGGTGTACATTTGTATACTGATACCCCCTAAAAAAATCCAGCATGACTAATTGTTTTTAGAAGTGACCTAGTATCAAAACACAGCTGCTCTTGCAGGAGCTGCAGAGATCCGCAGCTCATGTGGGAAAATCTATTGATGGAACAACTGTTAGTTGTGAACTTGGGAAATCAGGAAGAATCAGGAAGAAAACCAGTGTTAAAAAAAAGAAAACTGCTTGAAGTCTATCATTAATCAATTTAGAGGACACAGCAAATATGTGGAAGGAGGTTCTCTGGTCAGATGAACATTTACATTAAAGCATATTCATGTATGAATGTCCCAATCAAAATGTAGGGCCAACTAAGAATCAGCGGCAAGCCTTGAAGATTCTGTTCACCAACGTTCTCCACTCAATCTGACAGGGTTCGAGCTATTTTGCAAATAAGACAAAAAGTCCGCGGTGGACTGGCGACCTGTTCAGGGTGTACCCCACCTCTCACCCCATGACTGCTGGAAATAGGCAACTCCCCCACCGCAACCCTGCATAGGATGGATGGGTACAGATAATGGATGGATGGATGGATGGACAAAAAAGTCTCAAAATGTTAAAAGCTGGTAGAAATACACTAATAGTCTTGCAGCTTTAATTGTAGGGAAATGTAGTTCAAAGCCTTGACTTAACACATTATCATTGTTTTACAGCAGTGGTTGGTTGTAATGTTACAAAATGTAAAAAAATAAATAAATATAAAAAAGCTCAAAAGGTGTGAATAGTTTTTCTAGGCCGTCTTTGGACTGCCAAAGACGGCTAACAAAGGCAAGACTGCCAATTGTGCAAAATAAGCTGATGACGAGATCCAGACCACTGACATGTCTCTGCTAGATAGGAAAATATAGCAAAATGCTCAGAACTGGAGCTTAAAGACTGGAATGGAAGACTACAAAAAACATATGGTATTTGGATTTTTAATAGTGTAAGGTTTTTATATGTTTGTTTATTTGCTCGTGCTTTTAGATTCCGTTGGATCCAGTAGATTATTTAGAATGCATCTCAAAGCAAATGTGAAAATAGTCTCCTAATCTAAATGCCATTAAGGCAGCTTGTGGCCGATTAACCAAGATGTTTCACTATAATGCTTAAGAGGTGTGTGGATGAACTAAATTTGGGGCTCAGAGAAGAAATATGTTGATACCCCTCTTATACCTCTGCTAACAACTGTGGAACCAATGTTCCTCTCAAAACAGTATTTCCAAAGTAGGGATATTTTTTCTCTCACATAAATGTACTGAAATTGAAGGTTGGATTATGCTGCCAAAATATAAATGTATTTTTTATCTGCCATTTTTTTTGCCAATAAATGAGGAAGGTGGTGTGTCTTATAAAGATCTGCCAATCAGTGTTTAATGCATTACCACAAGCTTGTGTCTCAGAGTCTATGGAGAGCGATCTGTCCGACTGTCCAGCCAGGGATAAGGCAAGAGACGACTTGCCCACGCCGTTCTGTCCCAGCAGGACTATCCTTAGTGCCCCTCCGCGGCTCTGGTACGCCGGCTGTGCTGCCGCCAACTGGCTGAAGGAGTCGTCTCGAGGCACCGCTGTGTCACTGATAGGCAACGTGATCGGCTCCTCCACGCCAGGTATCCAGTCGCAGTCGTCGGATACGGCCTCCTCTCGCCGCAGCTGGTGCTTGACTGGCAGGGGCGTGCTCCCTCGCCGGAGGGGTGGCGCGGTGGTGAGAAACATACTGTACTAGAATCAAACAGAGAGACAGAAGACATAAGAGCAAATACTAGGCAGGAGGGAACAAGGACAGTAAAATGCGGTGTCTTTAAAATGCTTCTGAAGATGCAAACGTCCTGGAGATCTACCTGTCAGAACACTAAGACTGTCTGTTCCAGTAAATGTTCTCAGTAAAAAAATTGCTGTAAGGATGTCTTCACATGGTGCCTATGTGTGCAAAGAAGAGGGAGGTGTTAACAATGAAGGTGAGGCTCTAGAGTGAGGAAGGAAATGCTGATGGACATAAACAGTGTCAAAGGACAAAATACAAAGGAGAAGTAGTAAGGTAGGCTTGCTGGACAGTGAGAAGAAATGGACAAGGGAGGCACTGAGGGATTGTAAGAGACAGCAGGCTGACAAAGACTAACAATGAATAAGGTGGAAACCTGAGAAAAGAGAAGAAACACAAGCGAGAGACAGAGAGAGGCACGCTGCTGCGCTGTGTAATAAAGGCATAAGCGTGATCAGGAGGCACTGACTGTACAGAGTTCATGGTGACTGCAGCACGAAATCATGTGAAAATGTGATTTCTACCCTGTGGAACATAAGAGAAAAATAGCACAATGGTGTGCAGGACAGTCCACATGATGAGTCTTAAGGTTCTGTGCACATGCATATGCAACAGCAGTACATCCACCATAGATGAACCTCATCAATATTAATACAGCAATTAATCCAGCTCCAGCAGCACCACTGAGCATCTGTGGCAGAGTCCATTTGTGGCAAAGCTAACAACACCACCGGCAATTAATTAAAGGGCAATGACACCGAAAAAGGTGAAAACAGGAATATAATGTAGAAACAGTTCAGTAACACCACACATATGTCTCATTAGAGATTAATTTTGACATTAAATTACAGATCAAGTTCCGGTTTACTAATAAGAAAGCTGGAACGAGATCTTATTGCACCAGATCTATTGACATTAAACACCAAAAGATTTCTCTTTAGTGTGTAGCTAATCTGTTTCGAGACGCTCCAACTCGATTGCCATGAGTTTGTAACTTGGTCTTATGAACAATGTGCAAACTTGACACTCCATTAAGGCATATATACCCGCTTATCCTTGCAGGGTCACAATGGTGCCTGTGCCTATCTCCAGCAGTCATTGTGTGAGAGGTACACCCTGAACAGGTAGGCTACATCACAGGACAACCCAGGGATACAAAGGTCAAACAACCATTTACACACACACAAACACGCATGCAGACACTCACACATGAGGACAATTTAGAGATACCATTTAACCCAACAGTTGGAGTACCCCGAGAGAAGCCACACGTGCATAGGGAGAACATGCAAACTCAGTGGATAAAGACCCCAGGCCAACATTCGAAACCCAGGACCTTGTTCTTGTAAGGCAACAGTTCGGGTTTGAAAAAATTATAAGGTGAATACAAACAAACTGACTGCTATGTAGAAGACACTGGGAACCTAGCAACAAGTGCTTACGGCAGCCATACTGTGTCCCAAAATGCATGAGGTCGGAACTTGGATCTGGGAAAATTTTGTTGTGCCATGGCCCAACTGCCCTCCCCACCACCCTTCAACACCCTACCTGCACACACTTCACCCACCAGCCAATAGCAAAAAAATACAGTTACATTACATGAATCAATTCATAGTTTGATGTACACATGCTATGATGATGATGAAGAGGCATTTGAGCTTCCAATGTTTTTTTTTGCAGATTTAATAAGCTTATTTAAAGGGGTTTACAGATACTTTTAGTTTGAAAGTCACTGAGATGCTGTTACAAGTGATGAGGTGCAAGTAGACACCTGTAGCTGACTAGTCAGAGGTCTGCAGACTCTAACTGAATAGTGCAACCCCAGGCAAATTTTTCTAATTTATTTTGCCTGATTTACAGTGACTAAGAAAGATGCTACACCATACAAAAAATGCCAATTCAGGTTTTGTTGATTTTACTTTTACTGTCTAAACCTGTAAAACTCTTCAACTGAAGAGAGCATTGTTATAATGCAACTGTGGCAAGTGGGGTAAGTTAGATTGAATCAAATCAAAGATTAAGGTGAGCAGGACTAAAATGTATCAGTTATTTCTGACGGTTTATTATTTTCTTGGTAATTGGGGAAAAATAGAATTCCTAGAAACTTTATCAATTTAGTCAGACTGTGTGGATTGATCAGATTTCTTTTACGGAAGGACAATCACTCGCTCCACTTCAGACGCCGAAGTCCATGTTGTTGTCGATCAAAACTGCAAAAAATGTGTTGTTGTTTTTATTTACTTTTACTTTAACCATCTTTAACTTTCACATGAAAGGCAGCCACAACTGGATCTTGAGCACAAGGTTAGCAAAAAACTGCCACTTTAACTGACCTCTCTCTATAGTTTCCCCTAATTCAAAAATGAATATTTTACCTTCTAAGGAAAGGTAGATCATTTAGACAGCATTTCTCAACCAACCAAGAACTTCAAATGGATAAAAATTTTTTTTCAGTTTTTCTTTTCTTTTCTTAACTGACGTATATGAAAAATTTTGGCTTTATGACAGTTTAAGTACCACAGATCTACAGTGAAGACATATTCTTTAGAACCTGTGAGATTTATTTGTGAAAGCACAACAAAGAGCACTTCTAATACTTTATATATATATATATATATATATATATATATATATATATATATATATATATATATATATATATATATATATATATATATATATATATATATATATATATATATATATATATATATATATATATATATATATATATGTAAGTCTAGAAGTAGAGTACAGACAGGTCGCCTGTCCATCACTTGCTAACACAGAAAGGCAGCACTGCTCCTTCACACCTACGACCTAAATTAGAATCATCAATCACCCTAACCTGGATCCTTTTAGACCAAGCTGTGACTGTCTGACATGCTACCTGAGCTACACAGTATATTACAGAGGTACACTGCTGTGTGGTGCAATATATTATTGTCATGTACAATATATATGCACATATTGTAACCAACTATGTGTTGCTATATCTGTGAAAGTATGAATAAGGTGTGCTGGTGCATATAATAGAAATATTCACAGTAAATTCTACCTTTTTTATAAAAAATTGAATCACTCTATCTAATACCTTAATAAAAATCCAGAAGTAACCAGATTAGTAAACTGCATCCATAGTTTGTTTTTTCAACTCAGTATAATTCCAGCTGTTCTGTGAAAGACTCAGAGGTTTGATAGAGAACATTAGTTAACAACCAGCATTATGCAGACCAAGGAAAAAAGCCAACAGGTCAGGAAGAAAGTTGGGAAGAATTTTAAAGCAAACTAAGCACAATTCCATCCAGCAATTGGAAAGTGTAGTGGACTTCTGTAAAGCTAACAAGTAATGGCATAGAGAGCATTCATCAGTAAAGTAGCCAAGAGGACAATAGTAACGCCAGAGAAGTTACAGAAATCCCCAGGTCAGGTGGGGGAATCTGTTCACAGGACAATGATTAGTTGTGCACTCCACAATTCTAGCCTTGATGGAAGAGAGGCAAGAAAGTCTTTGTTGGAAGAAAGCTACAAGACGCACCATATTCAGTTTCCCACAAGCCATGTAGGGAACACTGCAAACATGTAAAATTGGTCTACATGCAAAACCTTCTGTGTAGAGTAGGATTTATATTGCATATCATATCCATAAAAAATGGTGGTGGCAGCATCATGCTGTGGGGCGTTTTTTTGTTTTTTTTCCAGTGAAAGAATATAGCTGGTCAGAGTTGATAGGAAGCTGCGTGATCCTTGATACAGGACACTCTTGATGAAAAGTGTTAAATGGTGTAAAGGCTTGTAACTGAAAAGGATTCACCTTTCACCAGGACAATGGCAGCTAGTGCTACAATGCAATCGTTTCAAACAAACCATATCCATGCTTATTAATGATTAAGCCAACATCCAGACTGAAACTTTAGAGGCATCAGAGTAAAAAGGACCTAATACAGATACAACACACAGTTCTTTTAGATTGTTATCCGTGCAAGCCAAGCAAACCATATGATTTCCCTTCACAACTATGCCCCCGCTTTGTCAAGCAAAAACCTGTAGCCTAGGGAAACTTCATTCAAACAAACTGAGATGGGATGTTTGTTTTTCTCTGCCCTCAAAAAAGCCTAATCTAAATCAATATGCAAATGTACAGTAGGGTTTAGTGTAATATTGTGTGAAGTTGTATGGTGGGTCAGTTTACTTACAATTATTTTATTACGAGGGTACAACAAATATTTTTAATGTCCACTAAAGCTACATAGCCTATTGATTTATCGCACAAATAGGACATAATATTATAGGTATGCTTAAGTATACTGTAGTGCTATTATGTCTATAAAGATACAACAGTTGAGGTGTGGCTGCTACAGCACCTTTGCACTGTCTGTTAAAAACACACACGCAGGCGCGCTCTAATCACTTGCATGGAATCAGCAGGGTCCCTCAATTAGGTTAATTGAAATAGCTAATCAATTAGGCATGCCTTGAGTGTCTGCAGTCTGCACCCGCAGAGACAGGAAGCCGTGACCGGGCGGGCTGTGGCAGCGTGTCAGGGGTTAATCTGTTCCTCACCAGGCTTCTCGACAGAAAACTGGGGCAAACAACGGCAGACAATGCAAAATTTATACTACGGGCAATGTTTTGGTTTTTTTTTTTTCTCTCTCTCTCCTCAGTACGACCCATTTACACTTCTGATTCCTTCGCAGCTACACCTAGAGTTGTTTTAGAGTAGTAATGCTCATCGTGCGGTAATTCTTCCAAGCTCACAACAAGCATGCTCACGAAGACAGGTTAGAAATCATGAGCGCTCGTGGTAATCCAATATTTAGAAAGGAAACGCTGGTTAGTTGAATGCTGTAGTTATTTCGAAGTCCATCCATTAGGGTTTACAAATGTCCCACACCTCAGCATGGATTGTTTTTGTGAAGCACGTGAATGAAGCGGGGTGTGTTTGAGGATAACGAGGTATGCTGTGCGTCGTCCACCTGTGCGTCTATATTTGGCTCCAGCTCAGAGCGCACGCTCCGTGCGTGTGTGTAAGAAGTGTGGTGGGGGGTTGGGGGTGGAAAATGTGCGTCGCCTCTTACCTGGTCAGCCATGGTGATCAATGAGCCTTCTCTTTATGGAACCGGAGCGGTGTGCTTTAGGTCATCTGTGCTGGCTGTGGACCCGGCGTCACATTCACCGCGGCGCGCCGTAACAGAGACGCACCGCGCGCATTCATCCACCGTGCTGTTGTTGCTCCTGCTTCCCGGCGCGTGGGAAACTGGGATAGGTTGGTAGTAGGTCTGAGGAGGAGGGAGAGGAAGATAAGGGGGGGGGGGGGGGGGGGGGGTGCACCTGCGTCTACGTTCCGATTGGGAAGCTCCTTAAATGCGCTTGGGAAAAGACAGCAAAACCGCAACACATCCCCACTAGTGCTCCTTGTCCCACTGGACAGCCGTTTCAGCGGCTCCCTTCCCCACCTCCTGCTATTACCTGCATCTATCTCTCCTCCTCTCTCTCTCTCTCTCTCTCTCCGTGTGTGTGTAAAGGCGCGTCCCTCAGTGAGTGGAGTGATCTTCCAAAGGGTTGGGTTGGGTTGGATAGGGAGGTGGAGGCAGGGATGTACAGTAGGGTACAGACAGAAGGAGTGCTTCTCACTACATAGTTAATATATATCGGCTCTATGCTATGTGTGCCTTTATCAGAGTAGGCAGCCTACGCCTCACCTGGTGTGTTGCACTTTATCAAGGTTTTTTAAATGGGAGACAAGCATGGGAAGCGGCCGCCAGATGGCAGTAGAGAGAAGCCCCTGGGAAAAACCGGTGCCTGTCCTGAAAACATATTGGTCCTCAAATGAAGTACTTCCTTAAAGACCTCATGACACGAAGTTGACATTTTTAAACATAACATAAAATAAAGAAATCTGAACCCAATGGACTATGTCAAAGTCATAAACACGCCTTGTATAATCCTACTGAGAGCAAAAAAAAACGCTGTGGTGACTAGCATTTTACTACTGTATCACTGCGCACTGAACAAGCCGAAAGCCGGAAGTGACGTTAGCGAGAGAACGCATTCTGTTTGGTGGCACATTTGACAGCGGCTTTTCAGCTGTGACTGGGACCGCTATTCTCTATTTTTGACAAAGAAAAGTGATCGCAATGCCTTCGTGTTGTATTGGGGGATTTTGCTCAAATACACACAAGGACGGCGTCCTTTTTATTTAAGTTTCCCAAAGACCCAGAGTTACTGTCGCACCAGTGAGTAGTGGGCTCCCTCCTCCCCCTCCTCCTCCTCTCTCCTCTGTTCGGAACATTTTGAGCAGAATTGTTTTTATTACTACGATAAAGGAATCCCTGGGTTGTCTAGTGTGTGTTGCTGCCAGCAGCTGTGCCTACAGAGTTCAGCAGGAGTGTGACAACATGGCGGCGGTACCGTGGTGGGGCTCGTGGACTGCGATGCGACACCGACAGCGTCAGCATCGCTACTCCTACAAGCTCGACTTCCACTGATCCCCCAGTTAGATTTCATGTTTCCAGAAGCACAGAGGCTCATTTTAGCCGGGGACACCGGGGACATGTCTCCACCACTTTTCTAAACCTGATGAATTTCTTACCAGCGCAGATCTAACATCCACTTGTGCTCCCAGCACAATTTCCACATAATCAGTATCTGAACGGACTATTATTTAAATTACTCCATTGCACTTTCTCATACAGTCACGATTTCTTTCTGCGAAGATGCTGCAGCGTTCTTTGTAGTGGATACATCAAGGTTTTAGTCCGTATGCGAACACGCTCAGAGCAGAGTCCTGCAGTGCGGCTGGTAACCGTTTCAAGATGGAAAAATACATCAATTAAATATCATGGCTCTGGCTGAAGTTTCTTTACTGCAGGTTTAAAATATTAATTTAATACTTTTGTTTGTTTACGACTCCCAAAGAGAATGGTGTTGATATATTGTGTTTGTGGAGAGAACATGGCAGAATATTCCCCCAGCTTTGCGCTGACAGCGGAATGTTCCCGCTATCCTGCTCTGCAGAGAGATTATTCTGCGACTGCATTTGTGATTCAGCAATGGAGAGCGCAGATAAAGCCAGGGACTGTGGACAATATTTTGTTTCTGGATAGAGATCTCTGCATTAAATTAATTTCAGATGTATATGTTTCGAAGAATTAAAAGGGACATGATTCATTGTAATATAGGCTAATTTACAATCCTTTGGGGATTGTGTTATTTTCTGTCTTTGATCGGTTTTTTAAAAACTGTAGCCTAATGGAAAAATGTAAAGGCCATTGTTAGCAGGGCTCCTTACTGTGTGGCAGGAAAATCGAGGGAGAAAATGAAGCAGGACATCACACAAAAGTTCACTTTCTGACGGGCGGCTCAACCACTCCACTACTCCATCAGGTAGAGAGTGGATTCACAAAAAGGAATAGGAATACCATCTGAAGAGTGTTTGTGATGAGCTTTTGCCATCAGTTTCCTCTATTCATCAGTCAGTTCAATAATTAGAAACACATGTGGACCCCCAAACTAACAGACGTCCTTCATTGTGAAAGTTTACAATTTACGCCACTGACCAACTGATCCAGACACACAGTCATTTTCAACTTTACGCACAGAGTTTAGGAAACTGAATCAATCAAAAACGATTCTAATGAGCGCATCTGAGCATCACCATCTCAGACCTGGACACCGTACTCAATGCAACGCTATTTCCTCCTGCTGAGGCAATGAGAAAGTTGAGAAAGAAGTGGAGCTTGTTATCCCAGTGTGCAAAGTGCGACCGGAGCGGATTCAGCCTCCCTTATGCACAAGCAGATGAACAATTCACGTCTATAGACCATGAGAAAGTTGTGACTGCAGGTAAAATGTTTTCATCTGCTCCATGTGTGATGGCGCGATGGAGATTCTTTGTTCAGATTGTTCGGGCTGAATATTAATTAAAATGAATGAAGAATTAAATAATATTGAATATGTTTCAGATTTGTTTTTCAAAATAAAAAAAAAACTGCCAAAGACAGAAAATAACGGGATCCCTGATTAAATGTAAATTATAGTAGAATTAATAATTTCTCTTTTATTGCTTTGGAATATTCCATCCGCGTACCCGCCCTGTTGCAATGATGCCACTGTGTGAGAATTATTCTAATTTTTTTCTTATCCCTTTATTTTTACTTTTAAGTTTTTGAACTCTTGGTGGCTGTAGATTTCAGATTTATTTATATTTTCTGAAAGCTTTTTATCTGGTTATTACAGATTTGTAACCCATATACTCTGTGTTAAGGCCTTTATGAAAGCTTGAATTTAAATTATAGTTGTCATGGCATTTCAGAAAACTTCATAACTTTTGTGGGACTGAGGTTAGATTCTCAGAGTGTGCTGACGCTTCCAGGCAAATTAAACCAATTGTGCCTTTAATCCTTTCTTTCTGGAACAAATCTCAGATGCTAGTTGACATTTTCTGCTCAAGGCGTGATTTGATAAATAAAGTATCCCCGAGATGCTTAACTCATTGATTAATTGAATGATCCAGAGCAATAACTGCCAAAAGCACTTAAGGAACTGTATTTAAACTGCAACTGAAGTCAGAAACAATGAGCACACCCACATACAAATGAAAGGCTTCTGAGCATTACTGCCAACATTTATCTGCCCCTGGCCTTTAAAATCGAACTCAGATCTTTCTGCTGGAAGGGAAATTAGTAGAGCACGTACAAGAAGAATTTATTTTATTTTAAACAGGATTTATACGAGTTAAGTCAGCCTTTAGATTTAACTGGAATTTGGCAAAAATTGGTAATTTGGACCATCTATTGCTCAAGGCAAAGGAACCTCTAATGAAGGTCTGAAGAAAGGATGAAATGTTGCAAAAGGATTTGATTTAGAATGATTTTCTAGGTAGAATTCCTCAATTCCTCATAGTATCAGCAGAAGAGCAGTATCTTTGTCAGATTTCGGTTTGTTTTCAGCTTTCAGGACATACTACTGTAGATTAATTTCATTTTAGGGGCTGCCCATATGATCAAAGTCTGAGAAGCCATTTGTTCACACAGGGGTTTGTAAATTGAACTAAATCATTTCAGAAATGAGAGTGACAGCGAGCTAATAAAAACAGCCTGAGCGATGCGTTCGGGTGGCAGCATCATGTTAATGGACTCAGTAAGTTCCTGCTGATATCAGAATGCTGAAAAGCATACTCTACTGTAAATTATCTCCTAACTAGGAGGACCTCCACTAACAACCCATGTTTACTGTCTTTGAAAATCAGGCCTTATGGGGACAATAAAGAATTTATCCTGATAAGGGAACCTTAGCATTCAGAATGGACATAGCCTGACCCTCTTTAAAGTGATAGGGTTAGTGTTAGTACTCATACACTTTTAACCTTTCCATATTTTGTCACATTACAACCACAAAATGTTATGTATTGCTCCAGGATGTTATGTGATAGACCGACACAAAAGCAATAGGTAATAATTGCAAGGTGTTAATAATTTACATGGTGTTGAAAATGTCAGAAGTATGACATTAGTAAGTAAACTGTATTTATAGAGCATCTTTCAGGAACAAAAGTCACAAAATGCTTTAAAATGAAATACAATCGGTAACATTCAACTTCTCACAAATTTTCTCAGTTCCTATATTTCTATAAACTGACATGAAATCCTCACCAGATGTTAGTAAAACCTCTCCAGTCCATGCATCCAAAGTATGCATGTCCATAAATTAGGTTAGATGTAATAAACTGGAATGACACAGGGAAAAGTCCTGAACACATGAAGAATGAGAGGTGCAAAAAGGCATGGAAAGTCATGACACCAGCAAATTGGAACTAGAGGAAATTCCTGCCACTTAGTGCAAATTAATATCAGCTGGTACTGAACCAGATGATGGCCTGTAAAAAGGTGTCTCATTACCATGGTGGCCCCCCCAAAAAATAAAAAAACTGTCACGAGCTGTTGGTTTTTGAGTTCCTGTGGATCTCTGTGTTTGAATGTCTGTTTATTCAGTCCTTTCTATTATGCAATTTTTTGTTCGGATGTTCACTCCATACCTTCCGTCTTTTTTCCTAGCTTCCCATGCGCCTTCATTTGTTTTCATTTCACCTGAGCTGAATCTTATAGAAAATCTATAAAACTAAAGCTCAAGGTTCATAGAAGGGGCCAGCAGAAACTTTAGGAATTGAAGAGTGTTTTATTTTTTATTTTTAGAAGAATGAGCCAAAATCACATTTGAGCAATGCATGCAGCTAGTTTCTCCAGATAGAAGAAACTAGCTGCATGTGTCTTGAAAATGTGTTCAGTAAGACTTTTGTATAAAACATTAAAGAAATGTCAGTATGTGTGTTCAATGTTTTTTTCCCTGTCTCATTCCATTATTACACATAATTCATGGTCTTCTATGGTTGGGTTTTTCTTGCCACTCTTTAAAAAAGGTCAGATTTGTCGAGTGCAAAACTAATAGTATCTCTGACAACAACTTCTCCCACCTGAGGTGTAGATCTGTGCAGCTCCTCCAGATTTAAAGTGTGCTACTTGGCACCTTCTCTGAGTCATACTCTGCTCAACCATATCTTGTTAGGATTACAGTTGTAGGGAAGTGTGATTGCTAAATATGTTGTGGATAACGTGAATTAGCAGAGGGGTAACCTGTGAAGTGAGCAGAAAACTAAGGGAAACTCAGTGGAAGGAAGATCTGATAAAACATAACCAACAAAACTGATCTAAAAAGCAAAATTAAAACACAAAATCAACACAGAATCCTCTAATCATGACACCAAACAAATAAACATGTTTTCATTCTGTAGGCAACAAAAAAATGTATATAATACAAATAATGCTATCTTTCAGTCTTTAGTTCACACAGCATAATTCACACACATTCTAGAATTGCGCTGCTCTGGGTGGCTGCATGTTGGAGCGGCTCTGTTGGCTACATATTAAGTTTTGTTTTTTTGTACATTGGTTCCTCTTTTTTCTTAAAGAAGATTGCATTTTTTTGACCTGTATACTTTCTAGTTTTGGTGCTGTGAAGCTGGAAGGATTTTTGCTGTAAATTTTTCCCTTTTTGACAATTTGTTATGATGCGTAACCATGGCAACAATGTGGTTTACAGCCGGGAGCAGCTGAGTAACATCGCAAAAGCTGAAATAATACCTCAACTGAAACCACAAATCCCTGATGAGTTGATAAGGAGGAGACGTGGATGCAGAGCAGGAGCGAAAAGGAGACAGAGAAAGAGGAAGTTCAAGCCATCTCTTCCATCGATCATAATGGGCAACATAAGATCACTGGCTAACAAGATGGATGAACTCCAAGCCCTTACAAGGACTCAGCCAGAGTACCGTGAATGCAGTGTTATGTGTTTTACGGAGACGTGGCTGATGGATCATATCCCCGACTCCAACGTCTGTCTGCCAGGCTTCCTGACTGTACGAGCAGACAGAGATCTGAAGACGAGTAGAAAAAGGAAAGGTGGTGGAGTAGCAGTGCTTGTAAACAACAGATGGTGTCATCCAGGACATGTAACTGTGAAGTGTCGTCTCTGCAGCCCAGATCTCGAACTCTTGGCAGTGAGTTTTCGTCCATATTATTTACCAAGAGAGTTCACCAGTGTAATTTTGGCAGTTGTTTACATTCCACCTTCAGCCGTTGCCGACACTGCATGTGATGTCATCAGTTCCATTGTTGCTAAGCTACAGACACAGCACCCCAATGCATTTGTGGCAATATCTGGTGATTTTAATCATGCCTCGCTCTCTACTACACTTCCAACATTTCAACAGTTTGTCAGCTGCTCTACAAGAGAAAACAGGACATTGGATTTGTTTTATGCAAATGTAAAGGATTCATACACGTCCAAACCAAGACCTCCTCTGGGACAATCAGATCACAATCTTGTTTTTCTCTGTTCAGAATATAAACCACTTGTTCAGAGGCAACCTGTGACAAAACGAACAGTGAGAAAATGGTCACAGGAAGCTGAAGAAGCCCTGCAGGGTTGTTTTGCAACCACAGACTGGATGACTCTTTGCCAAGCACATGGAGAGGACATCAATGCCATGACTGAGTGTGTGACTGACTATATAAACTTCTGTGTGGACAACATCATCCCCACCAGAACAGTGAGATGCTTCCCTAATAACAAACCCTGGATCACCAGTGACCTGAAGGAACTGCTAAACAAGAAAAAAAGAGCCTTCAGGGAGGGAGACAGGGAATTACTGAGGAGTATACAGAAGCAACTTAAGGTCAAGATCAGAGACAGCAAGGAGGCATACAGGAAGAAGCTGGAGAACAAACTACAGAGGAACAATATCCGAGATGTCTGGTCAGGAATGAGAAAGATCACAGGTTTTAAGGACAGGAAGGATTGGATAGATGGAAGTCTGGACAGAGCCAATGAACTGAACACATTCTTCAACAGGTTCAGTTCAGGAACTAGCTCAGCATCCCCCTCTCCTGTTCCCAGCCAAACAGACATCCCACTCTCCTCTGATCAACAGCTTTCCTGTAACACCTCGGATGTTTTATCCTTCACCTCAGCCATGGACTCTTCTAATTCCACAAGTTTGACTTCAACCAAGTCAGGAAATGCTGCTACCCCCTTTGCCTCCCCCTCCCACTTGTCTGTCTCCAAAAGTCAGGTGAAGAGGCAGCTGGAGAAACTGAACCGGAACAAGGCCGCAGGTCCAGATGGTGTCAGCCCCAGAGTTCTGAAGGCCTGTGCTGAGCAGCTCTGTGGGATTCTGCAGCACCTCTTCAACCTTAGCTTAACTCAGGAGAAGGTTCCAGTGTTGTGGAAGACATCCTGCCTTGTTCCAGTACCCAAAAGAACTCACCCATCAGTCATCAATGACTATAGACCCGTTGCCCTGACATCCCACATCATGAAGGTCCTGGAGAGACTCCTGTTGGCACCCCTGAATAAGCAAACAAGAACATATCAGGACCCACTGCAGTTTGCTTATCGCTGTGGAGTTGGAGTTGAAGATGCCATCATCCACCTACTTCAACCAACCCACTGTCATCTGGACAAAGCAGGCAGCACTGTGAGGATAATGTTCTTTGATTTCTCTAGTGCATTTAACACAATTCAGCCTGATTTGCTTTGTCAGAAACTCCTGAAGACACAGGTGGAGCCCTCAACAATCGCCTGGATCAATGACTATCTGACCAACAGACCACAATTTGTGAGACTGAAGAATTGTGTGTCAAACCAGGTGGTCAGCAGCACAGGAGCACCACAGGGGACCGTACTCTCACCATTCCTTTTCACTCTGTACACCTCAGACTTCCAGTACAAATCAGAGACCTGTCATCTGCAGAAATACTCAGATGACTCTGCAATTGTCGGGTGTATCTGAGATGGACAAGAAGCTGAATACAGAGAGCTGGTGGACCGCTTTGTGACATGGTGGGGAAACAATCGTCTCACCTTGAATGTGAACAAAACAAAGGAGATGATTGTAGATTTCAGAAGAAACAGGGAAAAGTCAAACACTGTTTCCATCATGGGAGAAGAAGTGGAGGTGGTTGAGGAATATAAATACCTCGGAGTTCACCTTGACAACAGACTGGACTGGAGGCGCAACAGTGAAGCCGTCTACAAGAAGGGACAGAGCAGACTGTACTTCTTGAGGAAGCTTAGGTCCTTCAAGGTTTGCAGCAAGATGCTGCAGATCTTCTACAAGTCTGTTGTGGAGAGTGTAATCTCTTCAGCCGTCATCTGTTGGGGTAGCAGCATCAGAGCCAGGGATTTAAAAAGGCTAAACAACCTGATAAAGATGGCTGGTTCTGTTCTTGGGACAACTGTGGAATATCTGGAGATGATGATGCAAAGAAGGATTCTTCATAAAATCAAAAAAATGATGGATACCCCTGACCAGCCTCTTCATGAGACTGTCATACAACAACAGAGCGTCTTCAGTCGGAGGCTTCTTCAGTTTCGCTGCAATACAGACCGCTACAGGAAATCCTTCCTGCCCACAGCCATCATCATCTACAACAACTCCTTTATGAATTAATTATATGAGCTATACCAACACTTAATTTCCCTCTGGGATCAATAAAGTATTTTTGAATTTGAATTTGAATTTGAATAAGAAACCGTTATACTACATTAATCAACAATCAATGAAAACAAATATTGCCCAACACATTCCGGCGGGATATGCAGAAACGTAACATAAAGCTGTATTACACAAGACTGAAGCCCTGCACAGCCCTCCACACTGAAGAGATCTTTAGACCTCAACTCTGGTGTCAAACAAGTGCATCTTTCATTTTGCCTTAGCGAGAAACTGACATAGACTTCGAACTGGAAAATTAAATGTACATGGGCGATGACTTGCAAATGTATCAAGGTGTAGCTGATGGAGACATAGACTGAAATTCTTGACATTATTAGTTATCATCGAGGTGATGTTTCATCCCAGGAGCATCACAGGACATCTCCACAGCTCACTCTGAGTGGCTTATATCTATATGGGATCACAGACACAGTGGTTGTGAGCTTAGACAGACTGCCTGCAGTCGGGATCTGTCTACTGTTGAAAATCTATGCTGCATTATGAGGAAAATATTCAGACATCAATGATCAAAGACTGTTAACTGAAATTCAGCTCCAAAGAATAAACCCAAACGTATCTTGCAAAGCCACAAAATCCCTCTAATAATGTTCATTACTTGCCCTTTTCCCCTGTCAGATGATGCAAATTATTATATGTATACATTTTCTTTGAACATGACTTTAATGAGAATCAAAACAACAACAAAAAAAAATTATGTTAACTTTGGTGCATCTCTTTAATAATGTGGTTTAGTCAATTAAAAAATATTAAAGCAGTCTGAAAGAGGAATAATGAAGACATTTAGAAGAATTTCTGATTGTAAAGAATAAAACCTCAAAAAGTCAAGAATCAAATTGTTATTTGAACATTCTCAGTTCTTTGGAAGGATTTCACAAAAGTAATACACATTGACATATTCTAAGCTCCAAGCCATTGCTCTAAAATGACTTTATTGAGCTCAATAAAGTAGTGTACAAAAGAGCAAACATTTCTAAATCATCCACCAGAAGTTGTTGATATGACTTATGCACTACAGGTCGGGCTCTTCCCGTGCATGTCCTCCCACATTCCAAAAGCATGACTGCTAGGTTATTTCTCTCTTAATTTCTCTAGGTATAAATGTTTGTGTGCATGGTTGGTTGTCCTTTGTGTCTCTGTGTTGTCCTGTGATGGACTGGCGGCTTCTCGCCCAATGACCACTGGAGATAGGCACCGGCTCCCCAGTGACCCTGAAAGGACAAGCAGCTGTAGACTATGGATGGATGATTAGTTGGTAAAAGATATTTTCACTATAAAGATCAAGTGTATAGGTTTTCCTATATCCATCTTGCTTAGCCCTGCAATAAAATCTCAAAATAAATTTCAACCACCAGAGAGATGGCAGCTGGAATTATAGGTCCACAGTTTTTCCTGCTAGTTAAAGGCTGAGCTATAACTTTGTGGATATAAAATATTACACATAATATAACTTTTAGTATTGCATCTTTTTTACTGTGCTTTTCCTTAATTCTCTGTGAATCATAAAAAAAAACTCTTTACATTTTCCTCTAAATACAAACTGTGTGACATTTTGTATACAATCCATGACATCGAACACATTAGCAAATGAAATTAGCTAAACTTGCAAATATGAAGGTCTGTTATTTATTTTATTTCATAAATTGTTTTTTTTTATGATCAAATGAGACCAAAAGTGGGATAATAGGAGTCTAGGAAAGTAAATAACATGGATTTCAGTTTTTAAAACCCTGCAGTTGAACATTTTAAGCAAATATTTCTTTTATGCATCAGGATGCTTTTGGAAGGTGCTCATTTTTCAGGTGGAACAACTGTTTCTGAACTTTTACAGACAGCAGATGACTGTAGGCATATACTGGCTTTGCTAAAAGCGGGTTTTGTGATTCACTGTTGATTTATATAAACTCTTTGTATTAAATAAATCCTCCCCATGGGAATTACACAGCGATCAATGACAATTAATGAGCTGGCATCCTCTATAAGGCCATTAAGTAGTGCTGTCACACACAAAATCAATGTAACTTAAATTCCCATCCAGATGATGGAGAATCACTTCCTTTGTAATGACTGTCTCCTGAAGTTTTTAGATGTTAATCTTCTTTCAGCTTCACTTTCCATCTTATTCTGCTCTGTATATTCGGATGTGTAAGGGTTTCAGTAAACACACAAAATAGAAATTGGAAGGATCCTCTCAATGGGGCCTGCTGAGCATGACTTATATTTTAAGCTTTCGCTAATCTGCTGACTTAATTAAGATAGACTCATCAGGACATGGCAGCTTATTGGGCTGCAGTGCGTGAGAGGATCACGGTGTGGACAGATGACGAAGATAAAACATCTCATTTGGCACTAAGATGTTATCTGCAAAAAAAAGAAAAAAAAGAAAGGAAGATGAGAAAAAAAATGTCCACACACCGGCAGTGGAGAGTTATTAAGGCTGCCATTTGGATGTGAGGTTCTGCAGTTCAAGAGAAGTCAAGAGGTCAAGAAGTAACTAAGGCAGGAGTTATCGCTGTGGAAAAGGTGATGTGCTGAAAGCCTGAGGTTATGTTGTGTACCTGTCATCAATAAATATATGTCATTTCATGTAGAGAGATGTTTACAGTTCATACAACACGGCAGCCAACTCAAGTCACTGAAAAAGTCATGTCACGGTCCAAGACAAATAAACAGCCATTGCTTCCCTTAGTGCAGTATAGCATTTTATGCTATCTTTACCTTTTTCTTTAATTTTCTGGTGGCTCAGTTGAAAAGGTGATTCTCTTGTAATCTGAAAATTGTGGGTTCAGTATCAGCTTCATCCTTTCATATGTTGATGTCCACTTGGGAAAGGGCAGTGCTGTCACTCCGCTCACCAGCCTCATGCACCAAGGCACCAAGTAAGGTATAATGTATTAGGTTTGTGAAAAATCATTAAATAAAAACATATTTAAACTGGGAAAGCACTTGGAGTGCACAGACACCCCCCCCCCCATCCAAAAATCACTTTTTTGGTGATGGCGGGCTTACGATTACCCCCCAAATTCTAATCACTTGTTCCTGGTCCCATTGCAGATATTTCCTGATAACGTCATCAAAGTCCACCCTCAACTTTTTGAGTTATGTTGCCAACTAACTGACAGACAACCAAACTCTAGCGAAAACATAACCTCCTTGGTGGAGGTAATAAAAATACAATGTAAATATTATGTATAAATATGTAAAGCATCTTTTCCAGTCAGGGCTGGATT
Organism: Valencia hispanica; assembly: GCA_963556495.2. Classification (NCBI taxonomy): domain Eukaryota; kingdom Metazoa; phylum Chordata; class Actinopteri; order Cyprinodontiformes; family Valenciidae; genus Valencia; species Valencia hispanica. The sequence goes on from OY747712.1 coordinate 38,322,038, forward strand.
TAAGAGGATGCGGGCCCCTGGGCTTGAACAAATGTGAGGCCCCCACATAGTCGTGGTTGTACATGAACATGCATGAAAATCATTTCATAAATATATACACACCTGTCAAACTGATCTCTCAGATCTCCACTGTAGTTCCGCAAGGATCCCACCAAACCCACAGCTTTACACACAATGCCAAAATGTGTACATTAAAGTAGATTCAAGTTTGTCCATTTTTTGTCCAGTGACCTTGCTTCATGTCTAGTTGCTGCATTTAAAACAGTGGTCCCCAACCATTTATTCACCACCTAATGTTTCAATATCAGACAATATTAACAAGGATCAGCCGATAACTGCAACAAAATAAAAAGATGCGACCGCGATAAAAACAGGGTTATTTTTAAATCTAATATTAAAATAAATCCATTGTGTGCTCCTGACTTTATTTGAGTTTCCATATCATCGCTCCAACATCATAACATGAGTAACATCCTCTCTGCCCCTAACGCTCTTTGGGTACTATGGTAATGTTTAAAAATGCCTTTAAATTAAGATTTACTACAAAAACAAATATAAAGTGTATGAAAAATACAACTCACCACAACGCTGGATCAGTGAAAGCCCTGTAGCTGTTTCTGTGTAATGAGACGGTCCCGTCTGGGGCAGTTTTAAACTTTTCTCCTTATTAGAAAGCAGGTTGACACATAAGAGCGGAGCGGATTTTGGTGAGTGTAAATTGCTTGTCGTAATAAATCCATATTGTAGGTAGTACTCCTGGTATTGTCTGTTAAATGTAGCTTTCTTTTTCTTGGAAGTCGTAGGCTCTTCTTTTGTCCCTTCACTGAACGTTTTCCTTTTGACAAATAAACTTTTCAGAGACTTCTATTTTTGATCATTCTGCTAGCTTGTGGGTTTGTTTTTAGCAGTGATGTATCATGTGACCAAGGCAAGTGCAAGTTATTGCTGGAAGTCATGGATAGAATCCGGTCATTTTTTTAAATGAAACACAGTTGAAACTCGGATAAAAAATAAAATGGAAGTACTGCCTCACAGCGCCGGGGCCCCCACAGTGGGCAGGAGCCCCTTTAAGCCCCTGCTAAAGTTCGGGCTTGCCTCCAGTCTCACCCAGGATGCCCCCCTCGCCCATCTCCCCAGCGGTCGTTCTATTGTACTTCAGTCTCAAGTTTGGCAAACACCTCTATTTGAAACCAGTCTTGGAAAGGCATGCAGAGTTGGGGCAGAAAGAGTAAAAGAAGAGACAGCAGGATGACATTCGAGTGTCGCTTAGTCTCTCTCTAGCCCCCTGTCACCCTTTTCTCTTACTTGGCGCGGTTTATGCGCTATTGCTCACAGCTGCTCTGAGATGGTGCACAAAGCAACTGTGACATTCAGCACCTGGGAGGGAGAGAAACAGGATCAACCACTTAATTTATTTTACTGTTGTAGCAAAAACCTTTTTAGCAAAACATCATCTTACATCAGTTATTCACTACTGAAGTAACACTAAACTCCTATGAACAAATGAAAAACATGAAAAATGCTAAATGCAAATGCAACAAAGACATGAGAAATGTTACCATGTCTAGCCTGTTACATACAAACAGCTTCAAAAAATGATTTACTCTGAACAACGGTGTTACAGTCTAAGAATCCAAAATAATTATTTAAGATAATTTGAAAAAGGTCAGCAGACTTTTAGCCCTTTTCCACTGAGGCGGAGCTGGAGCTCCCGTGGCTCCCGTGTTGACTAAGCTCCGGTGTTTTTGTTTTTGATTTTGATGTGGGAGGCCAAAGCGGAGCTATCCAAGCACTCACTACGTCATGGGGGAAGGGGGAGGTATTTACAGCCTACACAATAGAGGACCGCCATATTTAAATCCAGAATGCTGGGAATGTTTTATGTGTTGTTGTTGAAAACATGGATAGCATCAAGACTACGTCGCCTACTACGACGTTGCCTTGTCGACATTAACTACAACAGCAATGCCTTTTGCCGCTGTATCGCAACAAATGTTTGAAAAGCGACGATTAGCATCTGCACTCCGACGAGGTCATCCATCTTTGTTGTTATGGTTTTTCTTCTTCTACATCTGCTTTATTTCTGGCGAGTGGCTTCCTGCGTGATTTCTGAAGTGACGCTTCGATGACGCAATGCCGTTGCTCACGGTGGCTCCAAGTTGGCTCCCTGTTATGGAAAACGAAGGAGGTTTTTTGAAAGTTCTGCCTCCAGCACCAGCACCAGCACCAGCTCCGAACAGGCTCTTGGTTCTTTGCAATTGAAAAGGCCTATTTAAGGATTTTTTGGTTTTAATAAGCTCCTCCTAGTTAATCTTTCTCAGGAAATTTGTCATAAAAATTGTCATGATTAAATGGGTCAGTTCCTTCTATAAAGTCAGACCTATTGCATTGTTTTGGAGGGTTGTCATCAAACAAATGTAACATGTAAAAAAATAACTCTTAAACAGCCCTTTATGAGATGAGTCATTGCACTTTATTTGTTTCTTGTTTCAATCCCACTTGAAATCTGTCTTCTTCCACCACCATGTTGAAAATAAAGGTACCACAGAACATTTGTGCTCAGGGCGCCCAAATGGCTTACAATGGCCCTGGGAAAGGAACTTAACACCAATGTGGATACTGATCTGTGTTCTGGTATGGCTGTTAATGAGTGCATTTGAGGGTGAATGCAGCAGTTTGAATCAAAGCAGACAAAACAAATATTAAACCACTTATCCATTAGTAAATAATCTGAAGGGCAAATTCTTTTTTTGTGAGTTGTACTTAAATATTTTGCAGAAAGAAATTACGTTATTATATATCAAAATATCTATTTTTGAAACAAAATATCCAGACTTTAGTTAGAATAACATTTAAGCTCACTCTGTCATGAAGAGGGCCTTCAGCAGAACTCTTTATCAGATAGTGAAGGGTGTGCATATGTGTGTAAGAAAAGTCAGAGTTTTGAGGATCCATAAGGCAACATGTATAACACAAATCATTTCTAAGTGTTCCAATTACTCAATCATACTCTTGCATATTTACCCTGAGGGATGGGCATCATGCAACTCAGAGACACCGCATGTACCCCACAAAGGTCCCAATGGTTTTCAGTTTACGCAGGTGCAACTCAAATGTTTCCACATAGACCTAATAATAACATTACTTAACCTCATGCTATACGCTGTGCAGACACTTTGTCTGCACTGATGAAGATTCTCTTACCTTGGCATGCCATGTACCTGAAGTGGCTCCCCAGCACTTAATTTCTTCACATTCAGACCCATCTAAAATGCATCTTTAGATACACCATGTGTGGCATGATGAGAAAAAACCTGACAACAGCTTAAAACAGATATTTAATAGTTCTTTTATTGTTAAATAGTGACTTTTTCTTCACACCTTAGATTTAAAGCTCTTGAAGGATGTGACATCACCAATGTAGGAGTAAAAAATATATGTGACTATATCCCACAATACTCTTTTAAAGAAATAAACAGTCAGTTTACCCAAGAAACAATACAATCTACAACCTTTTTGAGACCAGAAAATGTTTGAAGAAAACCAAATAATAAATCTTCCTGGGATGGATCTGCTTTTAAGCCTCCAAGACCATGAAAATTAAAAGGAAATGGGCTAAGAATCATATACACTTGACTGACAGAGGCTTGTGGGCATACTGAGACATAAAGCATAATTCCCCCATAGCAAGGCACGAGAAGGATTCATTGATGGTTAGGGAGTACACTACTTAAGGCAAATTTTGTGATCTTGATCCAACCTGGACATTCCTTGTTACTGTTTCACCCTTATCTTCAGGAAGTGGTTTGATCTTTTTCAGTTTTGTCTTAAAGAAAAACCACAGCCTCAATGACACCTCTAAGCTAAGAAAATAAAGAAAGCCGTACTGTCAGTCATGTCATGATTGCTGTAGGTTTGTGAGTTCAGTCACATTTAAGACGTCTGGGATGGTCTTGAAAAAGGATAAAATTATTCAGGGTTTCAAGTACTTTTCATTTATCAGTGTAGTTCTACATCCCCTTGGATTTAAATTACATTCAGCAGCAAACCTTTCTTATTTTTACCTGTTTACTATAAATAGTGAATGCTCCAAGTCTGTAATATAGAGGTTCTTTTGGAAATACACTTGCAAAGAACTTATCCTGCCCTTTTGTGGTTTCCATGTTTTAGGCTTAAATAGGATTTGTATAACATTCATAAGCGAAATAGGAGCATTCTAGTAATACTCTTATCTGATTCTCTGCAAGAAAATAAATAAGCCTCTAAAACTAGGGCTTTGCAATTTTTAGCTCCCTGCAAATGTTTCATATACCAAACCCAAGCCTCCCTGCAATACAAACCAAATAATATTTCAAGACACATCAAATGATTCTAACTTTCTAATACAGTACTCGGGAAAAGCCTTTATGCCCCTAAAAAGAACCTCCAGCCTCAATGCATTTTACTGAGGATTTATTTAATATGCTAAATCAAAGCAGCAAATAAGAGGATGAAAACGATAGATGGTTTTCCACATTCTCTACTAAGTAAAATCTGAAAAGTGTGGCATAGATTTGTATTTAGCATCCAAAATTCTGAAATCCCTAATTAAAATTTTGAGCAACCAATTACCTTCACAAGCCACCCCAATGCATTCATCCACATCAATCTGAGTTTAAATGCGGCTACGCTGTAAAGCCACCAGAAGTTTGCTTGAGAACACTAGTGAACAACTGCATAATAAAGACCAAGGAATCCAACAGGCAGGTCAGGGATACAGTTGTGGGGATGTTTAAAGCAGGGTTAGGTTAAAAAACAAAAACTAAAGCTTTGAACCTCTCATAGAGCACAGTTTAATTAATTATCCCAAAAGTCAGACAGTAAGACAAACCTCAAAGATGACCAAAACACGGCCATCCATGTAAACTGACAGGCAAGGGAAGAGGAGCAATAATCAGGCAAGCTGTGAAGATCCCCATGGTAACACCAGAGGGGCTGCATAGATCTACAGCTTATTTGGGCGAATCCCTTGACAGGACAACTACACTCAACAAAAATATGAATGCAACACCTTTGTTTCTGCTCCCATTTTTCATGAGATGGACTTAAATATCTAAAATTCATTCCAGATACACAATATTACCATTTCTCTCAAACATTGTTCACAAATCAGTCTAAATGTGTGATAGTGAGCACTTCTGCTTTGCTGAGATAATCCATCCCACCTCACAGGTGTGCCACATCAAGATGCTGATCTGACATCATGATTAGTGAACAGGTGTACCTTATACTGGCCACAATAAAAGGCCACCCTGGAATGTGCAGTTTTGTGTCACAGCAAAATGCCACAGATGCCACAAGCATTGAGGGAACGTGCAATTGGCATGCTGACAGCAGGAATGTCAACCAGATCTGTTGCTCGTGCATTGAATGTTCATTTCTCCACCATAAGCCGTCTCCAAAGGCGTTTCAGAGAATATGGAAGTACATCCAACCGGCCTCACAACCGCAGACCACGTGTAACCACACCAGCCCAGGACCTCCACATCCAGCAGGTTCACCTCCAAGATCGTCTGAGACCAGCCACTCAGACAGCTGCTGAAACAATTGGTTTGCATAACCAAACAATTTCTGCACAAACTGTCAGAAACCGTCTCAGGGAAGCTCAACTGCATGCTCGTCGTCCTCATCGGGGTCTTGACCTGACTTCAGCTCGTCGCCGTAACAGACTTGAGTGGGCAAATGCTCACATTCAATGGCGTCTGGCACGTTGGAGAGGGGCTCTCTTCACGGATGAATCTCGGTTTACATTGTTCAGGGCAGATGGCAGACAGTGTCTGTGGCGTCGTGTGGGTGAGCGCTTTGCTGATGTCAATGTTGTGGATCGAATGGCCCATGGTGGTGGGGTTATGGTATGGGCAGGCATCTGTTATGGACGAAGAACACAGGTGCATTTTATTGATGGCATTTTGAATGCACAGAGATACCGTGATGAGATCCTGAGGCACATTGTTGTGCCATACATCAATGAACATCACCTCATGTTTCAGCAAGATAATGCACGGGCCCATGTTGCGAGGATCTGTACACAATTCTTGGAAGCTGAAAATGTCCCAGTTCTTGCATGGCCAGCATACTCACCGGACATGTCACCCATTGAGCATGTTTGGGATGTGCTTGACCGGCGTATACGACAGCGTGTACCAGTTCCCACTAATATCCAACAACTTCGCACAGCCATTGAAGAGGAGTGGACCAACATTCCACAGGCCACAATTGACAATCAGGCAAATGGTGGTCACACCAGATACTGACCGGTTCTGAGTCCCCAGACCGGTTCTGAGTCCCCAGACCCCCAATAAAGCAAAAAACTGCACATTCCAGGGTGGCCTTTTATTGTGGGCAGTATAAGGTACACCTGTGTACTAATCATGATGTCAGATCAGCATCTTGATGTGGCACACCTGTGAGGTGGGATGGATTATCTCAGCAAAGCAGAAGTGCTCACTATCACACATTTAGACTGATTTGTGAACAGTGTTTGAGAGAAATGGTAATATTGTATATCTGGAATGAATTTTAGATCTTTAAGTCCATCTCATGAAAAATGGAAGCAGAAACAAAGGTGTTGCGTTTATATTTTTGTTGAGTGTATTATTAATGCACTCTACAAATCTGGTCTTTCTGGAAGAGTAGCAAATCGAAAGCCTTTGTTGGAAGACAACCATAAGAAATCATGTTGGCAGTTTGCCACAAGGGGAGACACTGTTATCATGTGAAGGAAGATGCTCTGGTTGGATGAGACCTAAACTGACATTTTTGCCCAGCGTGCAGAATTCAGAAAAAATAACACTGCACATAACTCTTTACATCTATCCCTGTAGTAAAACATGGTGGCAGCAGTATTATGCTGTCAGGATACATTTGCTCAGCAAGAAAAAGGAAGCAAGTTGTAGTTGATGAAAGGTGGATGGAGCTAAATACAAAGTAAAATTGGTGGAAACATTTACTAATATTTACTAATATGACGACTATTAGATGCCTTCTAAAGTTAGAAACTGTAGCTGCACTGCATTTTATTCAGGGGTTTGAGAGTAACGAGGGACAAATTTAAATGCTAACCACCATTTTTGGTTTATGGTTGTAGGCTAACATGAAAAAATATGAAGTTGAGGGGGTGTGAATACTTTTTCAAGGCACAGTAAATGTATTAATTACATTCAGATCTTTGTAACATATAACTGTTAAAGAAATTAAATTGCACCATCATTCGAAGCTACAGTTTAGAAAACAACAAAACAAATTACTCTGCCTTAGCCATTTCACAAACGAGTAACCGAGGTATAGCCAGTACACAACATGACCTTTATGTTGCGATATTAAACCACTCTAGATGCAGATAGGATCCACTTGTAGAGAAGTAATTTTCCTCTGGCAGAGCAGATGCAATACTTTGTGTCAAATGTCTTTTTAATAGGCACTTCTCAGTATTCAGGTTTAGAACTAAACAAGTCACCATCTTTAAATATGTGTCAAAGTCAAAGGGCCCTCTTTTCATCGACGTTATTACCATGACATTGAATCCGGAATCAGCTGCCTCCGAGCTTTTCAGGGAGATTTCTAAAGAGGCATCGTCTGCTGTGTTTCTGCTCTGTTAGAAAGCCCTGTAATGGGGTTACAAGGTTGTACTGCGTGTTGTAATGCATTGCTGTCTTGTACTATAGAAGGTTCCAACAGATTGCAAAGAGCAAAGCCAATTTTCCACAATGCAGATGCTGTTTATCCCACTCATTAGATGCTTTTCATTTACAGTTAGGGTTTGTGTGTAAAATCCCTGTGTGGAGCTTAGGTTTATATTTGCTTTTCAGGGTTGAGCCAGTCAGGAAAGGCTTGCCCTTCATGGCCAGTAAGGAGGCGATTGCGGTTCAACTCCCATGTGTGAGCCTGCATCCAAATAGTTAAGTTAACTGAGGTGAATATAAATGATAATTTGAGCTATGTTACAACAGGAAATTACTCTTTTGGTTTTTCTGTTTTTATTTTCATTCAGTTTGATTTCCAGCTCTTTTCCTCCTCCAGCTGGAATTGACCAGACAGCCAAGTGTATCTGGTATTGTGTTCAGGGACGTAAGCCTGGTTTATGGCCTAGAATGGGCCTTGAGTATGATAGAATGTGAGAGTTTATTGTTGCCAAAAGCCACGAACATACTCAGTACATGCTCAGTGTATGCTATGAGTCATGTATTTGGAAATACAGTGTTGCATGGATGGCACATGTGAGCTGGATCTTATGGGGGAACATGAGTGAGGACAGCTGTTGCGATCTTCACTGAGTCAATCTGTGTGTCAGGCTTTGCTGATTGAGTGAGTTTGGGGCCACATGAGGTTCTGACAGACATGGTGGTGGAGCCGGAGCGATACGCCAGTGTTGTGCAGGTTTTCTTCCCAATTGTTCTTGGAAAAAAGACGGTAGGAGGGCTCTAAGCTGACGTACAGCAGGGCGTGACAACAGGAAGTACAGCGGAGGGTTCCAACATGGAGCCAGGCACACCAACAAAATGGCCGTCAGAGAGGCCACTTCCCACAGCAGCGTGACCCTCGTCAGGGTTTGCTCACTAAGCCCAGATAGAGGGGCTGGTGAATGCAAGGTAGGCAAAGGTGAAGATGGCCCATTATCTAATCTGCTCGTGGGAGAAGCTGCAGAACTGACGTAAGGGGACAAAACATTGACAAACTCAAGCGCATAATATGGCAACCAACTAACTGCAAAAACCAGCGTTGAAGAAATTAGCAGGGCAGTAGCTTTCTTGTTACGTCTGTTAGCAACCAGGCTGCCTCTGCAGCGGTGAAGGTGAGAGATGATGAGGCCACAATTGATGGCGATGCACAAGAGGGGGCCCATGTAGTACACCAGGAAGGCAGGAACCAGGAAGAACAGCCACTCCTCTTGACCAACCGACCACGTGCAGCTGCCATCAAAGTTGATGTAGGTGACCTTTGGCAAGGCCATGGTTACTGAGACCAACCAAATGGCCACCACAGTGCACAGCCTGCAGGAAAGAGGGAGAGAACAAAGGCTTATTTGCTGTATACAACAAGGCAATCTAGAGGTCTTCAAGAGACATGTTATCTGATGGGACACGATGTTTATTGATCCAAGATCTGTACCTACCTCCTGGATCCAGCAATACTATGTTAAATCTGAAGGAATAGGCAGTACAGAAGAGCAAGGATGGGAGAGGCAAATTACTTATCTTATCTGTTCTTCTAACTATACCCCAAATAGTTTGCCATAGTACTTTGAATGTGCACCTATATAACAAAAGACAATTCCATCCATCAGATTTTGTGAAACATTAGTATTTACTGTCAAGTTTTTTGTTTGTTTTTTTTGATAGCCCATTTTTGTATCTTCCATATACACACTCTTCAGTAATGTTTTTTTTATTTCCTGGGGAAATATCTAATTATGTAGCTATTATTTACTTTATTGCTTACCACCTCCACCATAACCTTCAACGAATAGATGTATTTCCAATCACATATAGGAACAGACGTTTGCAGCAGTTGGATTTCCCATTAAAATCATGTCCAGTGTCCCGATTTGAATGCATTGGCCTCTAGATTAAATTGCAGGTCTATGGATTGCTTGAGGTTTTACAGAATGGTGTGTCACACTGTTTAAATTAGATGTTTTCCATCTCTAATCAATAAATTTCTTAAAGAAGCCCTCAAAAATTTACTTTAATATATTCAGAGGCAGTGAAAGGCTGGTTGCACACGGTTTCAGTTTACAGGTGCCTTTGTATGGACTGAAAACCCTCACTAAAGGAAAACCTTTTAGGAATTAGTGCCTTATATAGTTGTTTGGTTCTCCAACTTGTGAACAACCAAATAACTGTAGACATACAGGTAATTTGTATCATTTTATGGAGTCTTGTTCTACTTTCTTTGCCGAAGGTGCTTCTACTTTTATGCCAGGCAAACTATGGGTTCCTATAATGGAGAAAAAATAAAGTTCCAAATAACTTTGGTTAACAGCTCATGTTTTTGCCTTGATTGTAGTTGTGAATCATACTATACTAAAGCTGTATGACCATATGATTTGAAGCTGATTCCCATTCCCTTCAAGAGTTATGATAGTCAGCATTCAATACATTTCTTTTAAACCTTTCAGCCCTGACCTGACAGTAAGTGTTTACGTTATGCACAGAGGCTTTGTGACACTGTGTGTGAGTGAGTGAGTTCTCTTACTTTACAAAAGAGCCAAAATGTTGACATTTTAAACTGTCTTTAGTAGCAGCCAAGCGATTCATGCAGTTTGTGCAGTTAACATTGTTAGTTGTCAAAATCAGTCTTTATGTGTGTTTCCAACAGGATGCAGACCCTTACTTTAACCTTGAGATTTTCAAACGGCTGCCATCATTTCCAAATTCAACATAAAACAGGCATCAGCCGAATGCTCAAAAACTAAACCCTTCTCAGCTTAGCCTCCAGTAGCTGCTGAACCTGGCTCTGTGTCAGTTTCCTCCTTCAACAGTTTGACAGAATATCTTGAAGGTGAGTACAAATGAACACAGATTACTGATGCCTCAACAATAGAGGAAGCTGAGCAACTAATTCCCCATGTTTTTAAAAGTGGGTCAACAAACGCGCCTCCATTTTTTTTGTCTCAAAAAAACCTGATCATTCCCTGCTGTTCAAAAAGTGAAAACTACCAATTAAAAGTAGTTATAAGAAATAATTGCAAAATATTATTTGAGCCCTTCTTTACTTCTGAGTTGGTTCATTCTAGTTCCCCCCTTACTCCACAGTCTGATAGGGAAATAAAGTGTAGTTTATGCTTTTCCATCAGCGGGGGTGTTGAGATATGCAGTACCATCATCTGTCGACGCAAGCACAGCAGAGAGTGACATGCCCAATTTTCTAAATGTTAGTCGAAAGCTACAGAGAGCGCAAGCCTGTAATTGGTTAGCACGCCGCTTCCTTTAGATTCGTCAACAGCACCGCCATTTCCCCCAAAAAACACAGAGTGCTAAAGATGTGGCAGACATGAAGCAGATTAAAGAAGGTCTTGCAAAAGACCATTTATGAGTGTTCAATACATTAGAATAGCAAGGGAGGAGCTTTATTTAAATTTGTGCATGAAAGGCTCTATTGAGTATTAAAAGAGGCAGAAGTTGTTCAAGGGAAGAGTTTTAGTTTAAAAATAAAAAAGTTAAAAATTTAAATACATTGTTATTGATTGATTTCATTTACAATGTAGTATGATGTGGTAAGTTTGAGTTAATACTATTCACCCTCACGTTTTTAACCTAGAAAAACTCTATGAAACATTTAATTCTAGACCAAATAGGGTTTGAAATGGGGATGACCTTAACATCAACAGGAAACTTTACAACAAATCGGGGTCAATGTTTCAAAGCAAAGTGGCAGTGTCACTGGTTTGCTCCTGCTCCTGGACCCAGACCAGGAGCAGAGGACAGCGAGAGGAAAGGAGTTCAAACCATCTCTTAAATCGATCATAATGGGCAGTGTGAGATTGTTGGCAAATAAGTTGGATGCTGTAGACCCTAAACTGGTGTGCAAAGATGGACTATTCAGAAAATGAAGAACATTACGGACAACTCTGAGCATCCTCTTCATCAGACTGCTATACAACAACAGAATGTCTTCAGTCAGAGGCTTCTTCAGATCTGCAGTAATACAGACCGCTACAGGAGACCATCCCTGCCCACAGCCATTAGTATCTTCAACAAATCTTTGAAGAAGCTTGAACAATATGAGTTACAGCAACAATAAATTTCACCTTGGATTAGTAAAGTGATTTTCAATTGAATTCGAATTGAAAATAAATAAATACTGCTGCTTGAAACATGTGAGGAAAATGTCACATCTGATTTAAAAAATAATACCATTGTTCTATTAAAGTAAAATGTTTGTGCTTATAAAATGTTCAGATTTCATAAATTTTACAGTGCAAGACCTATTTGTATCTGTAGATTTGGGAAATGATATTGGGACTGTTCATAGAAAAAAAATTATCTTTGTCTAGGCTTATGTTCTTTACTTTTTCATATATAACTTATCCAGTATAGAGAAAAAAAACCCATCCACAATGAAAATGTAACTCCATTCAAATGCTGATTGAAACGGTCAGCATTGAGTAACAATGCTTTTCGACAACAACAATGCTTGTTATTTATTACTCACACTTGCGTCAAACTAGCAGGCGGCCTCATCTGTGGTGCAACAATTCGATACCTCAGCACTGCCAACGCTGCCAGGCTGAAGATTTCAACTCCTACTGTCACTGAAGTCATGAACCCAAGCAGAACGCAGGTCCCACCACCAAGCTGCCAGTTCTGAAAGCTTACGCTCAGAAGCACACAAGGCAGGGTGAGCAGGGCTCCCAGGTCTGCTAGGCTGAGATTGAGGAGCAGGATGGAGCTTGGCTTGGAGCGACTCCGGGGGTTCCTCACCAGCACCAGCCACAGAAGGAGATGACCAGCAACGCCAGTGAAAAGAGAGATCAGGCTCACCATTGGCAGCACCACTGTGAAGGAGATGGTGGTGTTGGTAGAGACCACATTGAATAGAAGGTTGACAATGGCAGGCATAGCTCTAGGGAATCTGGCAGGGCAGAAAAGAGAAAAAGAAGAGCAGAGATAATGGGCCATGAAGATATTTAACTTACAGTGCCATTCAAAAATGTACATAAACTCCAGTTTTTTGTTCTTGTTTTGTTTGTATTTTGGAGGGGGTGGACTGGGTACAACTTTAATCATGTTTCAAAACAAGAATTAGGGGAATGTGTTTGAAATTATTGGGGATTTTCTCCAATATACGCCAGTCATGCATACGGCGTCAGATGTGGGCATACACTCCTACAAACATTTGGATAAATGTTGCTTAGCAAGTTGCAGAGAAATGCTTTTTGCAGCTATTAGCTAGATTCCACTATTTCATTCTTTCAGAAATGGCACAGTTTATTTCAATAGTCCGTGAACAGGGTTGAGTTTTGTGCATTTCCAGAAACTTGATATCAGCCTGCTTTATCCATTCCAAACCCAGTTTTGATGCACGTTTGGAATGATTATCCTGTTGGAACACACCAGATGAGTCCAAGTTTCATGTGTCAAGTGGAGGCAAAGTGGAAGAATGTGAAGGTTGTCATTCATCATTGTTCCACCTGTTTTTGTGTGATGCAGCAGTACCACTGGCTGTGAACCAGATCAGTGGTTTAAAAGCCTTAACTGTGTAGCAACCAATAATACAATAACAACAAATATTGTGATATTTTAGACAGTTTCAAATGCAAACAAGGCAAAAACTGAATAACTTGATTATTGGTTGGTTGTTACATCATTCATGTAGTTTTTAAAACTTATGAAACTGAGAACTTTACATTATTATCACTGCCTTAGCTTGAAATAAAAGAGTACTTTTCATGTTTCTTTCTTTTACAAATCAAAAATAGGTAAGTGACTAAGAGAAAACCCATAATAAATGTAAACATATTTATGTACTCTTATTTATATAAGAGCTAAAAAATATGTATAATATTCATGATAGTCTTTACACTTCTGATGAAGTCAAGGCTAACTCCCAACCTTTATTTTAACAAGCCAAATCAAAACTTAAAAAAAAAAGATAAACAGAACAATTATCATCCTAATAATCAACAAACTCAAATCTATTATTCATATTTATACTAGCTGCCTCCATGGGATTTCTGAATCACTCACAGCTCAGTGCTCACCAGGCCCTCCCTGTGACTGACAAGCTTGATGATTCAGACGAGACAGCGTGTCTCTCAGGAGACCTGGGCAACAAACATTCGAAGGCATCGGCAAGTCGCCTGCGTCACGACACAAACAAGACGCCTCACCTCGGTGGGCTCAGGCAGGCGTTTTAAACAAACAGAGGGAGGAGGCTTTTCTTGTTCCCAAGGGGGGGCGACCAGGATGTAACGCATGCAAAGCAGCTTTGCAATGGGAGAAAATCAGTAGTCACTAAGAAAGAGCAGGTAAGACAAAACAGAACTCTTCCATTGAAGCAACTTCATGTGGGCTTTTCATTTAAAACAAACAACCCCACCACATATGCAGTACAATATTTATTTTTTGCACTCCCAGCTTCCTTAACCCTCATCTATTACATCATCAGAGTAACTTCAGCATGCCTCAATGTGGTGGTGGGATGCCTCATAGCTCCCACTTTGGCAAACTCTCATCCACGTTGTCCACAATAATGTGTGTGAATGACAGACGGACAAAGGAATGAATTAATGTTTGTTCATTCTTTCACCCATCTGTCCCTCTGATTCTGAGTCTCACTGAGGTTTAACAATCCTGTTCTGATTCTTTGTTTGGAGGTGGATGATTATGTGCTCTTTGGTTGCAAAAGCAAAAAGGTCATGGGAAGGGCTTACATGGTGCGTTGTAGGAGTCATGGCAAACTAAAAACAGCAATGCTGCTTGCCAGCATTTAATGTAAGTGAGCAGAGGGGAAGGCTTTTATTTGAGAGGAAGTAACACAGCGCAGTAAAAAGTATTTTACCAGGGCTGGAACGTTTCACACTTTGGTTCCTTTACTGTTATACCGCAAATAAAACTCAACAATCAATTGACCTTAAAAGCCACCTAATTAGAAAAATTTGTGTAATTCAATCTCAGCATAAATCCAGCTGTTCTGTGAAGGCCTCTGAGGTTTTAAAGCAAACATTAGTGAACAAATATCACCATGGAGACCAAGGAACACAGCTCAGCAATTATTTGTTTTAAAAAAAAAAAAAGTCTTCAAAAGTCCCACTTACAGTTTAAATCTACCACTGCACAGAAGATGTGGACCATACACATACTACCCCCACAGTGAAGCATAGACTTGACAGCATCATACTGTGGGGAATGTTTTCTTCATATCTGGGACTTAAAAGTAGGTTCCAGTAGATGGAAAGATGATTGAAGCCAAATACAGGGCCATCCTGGAGGAAAACCTGCGAGAGGCTGCCACAGATTCGAGTATAGCGCAGAGGTTCACCTTACAGCAGGATGGTGATGTCAAACATGGAGCTAGTCCACACCAAAATGGTTTAGATCAAAGCATATTCAATGGCTCAGTCAAAATCCAGAATAAAGTGCAGCAGCTTTGAAACAGAATCTGTGGCAAGATTTTCAAATCGCTAATCAGATGTTCTTCGATTACTCTGACAGAGCTTGGGCAATTTTGCAAAAAAAGTAAAACAAACAAATCTTTGGCAAAAGCTTCCGTCTTGATGTTCAAATCTTGCACAATCACGCTGAAGTTTGTAGTTGGAACATGGCAAAAAAAAGATCAAATTAAAAAGATATAAAGCTTTTTGCAAGGGGCTGTACAAAAAAAATGTGCTAGACTTTTATTTGAGAAATAATCAGTGTAAAGTCAATTCTACTTACTGGCTTGAATTTAATGAATTGCTGCATTGTAGTTGCAACCATTTGGGCTCTCTGCTGCAGCAACTGGAGAAGGAGCAAAGAACAGAAAAGCTGCAAGGAAGATAAGGAGGAAGCCTCCAACAGCCCAGATGAAGAGAGACAGCCGAGAACCCAAACGTGACGGGAAGAACAGAAAGATGAAATGCACAACAATGCGCTAAGCTAATTGTGTTTAATTATAGACACATTGACCTCGAGCTGAACTGATTTAAGAGTTCCAGAGACTGCTTCCAGGCTATTTTCTCCACTTTCATACTGGGTCGCAGTTGGAATTTACTTACATCAATGACATAATAATAATGTTAAATATGTAGCATGAAAAGCAAGTTCTTTTGAATGGAAGTAAAATGCTTTTTTTAAATGAATGTTTTGCTCCAAGATTTTTATTTTCTCGCTTCACTAAACCTTTTTGTTGCTGCCCCAGTGAGCTGGGTTCCTGCTCTGGGCAGCCTTGCTTCCATGTGTTGTGTGACCTCCTCCCTGGCAATTTTCTCAAGAAAAATAAATAAATACTCAGAGTTTGAGCAGTCTTCTACAAAAACTTGTGGCTTTTGTTTTTTTCAAGACTATGTTAACCTTATACTGCCTACAGTCCAGCAGGTCTAATGCAGTGGTGCCCAAAGTCAGTCTTCAAGGGATCTTACATATTTTAGTTCTTTCCATCTAAAACTGTTAGGACACTGGCCTATGAGGATTGGACCTTGAAACCCATGAACACATTGTTTTATAAAGATGATCAAAGATCAGAGTTCCTACGGAGTCTGGAAAATAAAAGTATGGAAATAAGTGTATCCATCCAAACCCAAAGAAATATCTGTCCCACATTTTTGTAATGAACTTCAGTATTCAAATTTTAATAAAGCATGAATTATGCCAAATAAAGGAGTAAAAAAAAACAAAAAAACTGGAGTCTGGAGAATGGTACAATATTTTGATGTAAACAGTGTAGAAACTTTGAAAAAAGTTCACAGAAATATTCAAATGGAAAATAAAAGATCTGCAGAAGGCTTCAAGCAGCATCATACATTACAGTCACACCCTGGCTGAGTAAAATCAGCAATGAAGTTTGCACTCCAGCTATTATCAGGTGGATTTAAAAGGAGAGTAAAGAGATCTGAAATGTGCAGCAAAGCCAGAGGGAAATACAAAGGGAATGTTAAATGAATGTTCCTCACTTACTGCGAAAGGTGACCTGCTCCAGGGCAAAAGCCCTCCACTCGCCATCAGCTGATGTGCTGTATAAAGAGGAGAAATAGAGGGCACACACCTGTATTACTCCTAGTGCTCACTCCGCCTCTACTCCCCATGCTGTCCTTTGGCAATGTACACACACACACATGCACACGCACGCACGCACGCACGCAAATACACACACCCCTACACAGTCTTGCAGTTTAAGTAAGAGAGCCGCTGTGGTTTTTCACCATTCAAAGCATTCCCTCTCACCCCTTGGCATTACATGACCTCTAACATGTCCTGTGTTTCCTAATTTGGCTTCTGAGGTCAATAATAGAACCTTAAAGCTGCAATGAGCTGTGATAGTACAGAATTGGCATGCCCCATGTCAGACCTGTTTGAGCAATGTGATTAGGATCCCAGACATTTAAGAATTGGAAGTCTAACTGTAACCCACTCTTTGCTTTGCTGGTTTTTGGTACTTGCCATGAACACATGGACAAGTTCAGTTAGCATGCTGTATTAGCTTTAGCTGTGCCATTTTGTTTGAAATCCCACACAAAATCTTTAAATGTCATATCATGATGGGAGAACTTCAGTGTATGTTTCTTTTTTTATTTATTTATGTACTTACGTGCTCTTCTGTGTTTTAATGTAATAGTAAAGCACTTTGTGATATTCTTGTCTATAATTAGTGCTACAGAAAGAAAATCAAATTACTTAAATTCTGTACTATTTCAATAATATTTATCATACTAGTTAACGATGGACCACCTCTGCTGCTCAGACATGGTAGCATAATTTTAAGCTATGATCTTTATTCAAAATAAATCAGTTTGATGGTATTCCATATTATACTTAGTAGCATATAGAAAACATGAGCTATTGTCCTCCATCTCTATTAATTCAGAGCGAAATTATGTCTAGGCTTTGATTCAGATCTGACCTGCAAAAAAAATGAAACGATGTCACAATTTTAAAACAAATATATATCCAATTCTCATCTGCCTTGGTGACATTTTGTAGGTAATGCGTACTCTGCATGTTATAAACAGCTTGCTGCTTTGTGCAATAGTTCTGCTTAGAAAGCTTCTACGGGCACACATTAAATGCATGCGTCACCCCATCAGTAAAGAGCAAATGTGTAAATATATTGTGATATTTACCACCACTCTCTTATGTTTTCACCCAAAAATAAAATGTATATTTTTTCACATATCTATATCTTCATTGCAATATTACAACTGAAAAATTGATTCATTTAGTATAAAATACTAAATCAAATAAAGCTGTCTTTGATGTTGAATTTAAGCTTTCTGAGATTTTTGCAGTTTTTGTGGACCGTACAAATTTCTCTTTTTAGGATCAAGCTTAGACCACCATTAGTCCAGGTAGTTTTGCTTGATCTTGTTCTAAACATAGAAATATACCGATTTAAATCCCTTAAACGTAATTATAATTGACTTATCTAAACAAGGTCTATGTATAGCTTTGAAATCATGTCTATTCCTCAATGTGGCAGAAATTTTGACCCTCTTGCAATCATTGTGGCCAAATAAGTGACAAAACCTTAGAAATGGCTTTGTAACCTATACAGACAGATAGATCTCAATAAATCTGTGTAAAAACGAGAGTAAGTCTGCACAGTTCCAGAGTTAGAATGAAATGATCGGTGCACAGTTTTTTCAAGTAGGGTAAAGTTTCTTTGGTAAGTTTTCTTCTGCTAATAAATTAGATCACTATTTGAAAACCTTATTTTGTGTTTACTCAGTTTACCTTTGTCTTACATTAAAATTAGTTTGATAATTGCATGTTACTGTGACAAAAAAAGCTGAAACTAAAGAAATATGTAATTTGGTGAGTACAGTTCACAGCACTGTAAGTGCAGTTTTTAAAATATGCTTCATTTCTTTACATTTTGACACATGCAACATGCATATTTACATACGCTAACTTTACTAAATACAAACTTCATCCTTCAATACTTGACATGAGATGAGAGTGAACGAAGATGCATTAAACATGAATAATCAGCTTGTCATAAAGTGGTAGACAAAGAAAATGGTGGATACTTTATTGCTGTCAATAAAAACATTGACCTCTGCTCTGCTTTTGTGGTCATTACATCAGCCAGGCCTCTCTAACCTCCAACAATCTGTTGTCCACCAAATAATTCCACTACCAGTAAATTTAAGTTCCAGCTTCCAGTACTGCCTTCTAATTCTAGTATATAAATGCACACCTATACAGTAGAGCCTGCAGACACCCACAAAAGCACACCTGGTCACACATACAGACTGCTTTAACCTACTCTAATTGCCAGCGGTGAGATAGAGTTGTTTTTATGGGAGCAAACATGCGGGTTAGAATGTGAAAGAGCAAGGCAGAGGAACAGGGATGGAAGAGAGTTCAGAGCCTGGCAAATTGTGAGATGGAAAACGGTGGAAGGAAAAAAAAACACCCCACCCCAATCAAAGACAGTTTCGTGGAAACCGACATACCCGCCTCCTCAGATCGGAAAGATAGGTCAACCTGAATAGGGGGAAGGGGTGGGGGGGGGGGGGGGGGGGGTAAGAACCTTAGAGGAAAAACACAGTGACAGCTGTGTCACGGGGAGATGACTGAGTCGTGGAGACTCAAGGATGGAGCCGGAGGAATCTGGAGTGTGTTCAGCTTGGCTGTGTCACGTTCTGTTCTCTATTCAAGAAGCTTTAAGGGTGACCAATGGAGATATGGCAGGGAGACAGAGGCATTTAGGCTTGTGGGTTTTCTGGTTCACTTAGTAGTTCTATTTACAGTACACTAAAGTTGAAACAGTCTATTTTGATTATGTTTGTCTTTTTTTAAATGGGAACTTGTGCATTATATAATTTAGCACAGTATAAAGTGTTACACAACACACGGCATACAACAATTAAAACAAGACCTACGCACCTCAAAAAAGGACATATTGTTTTAAATAATTCTAAGCTAAACATTGAATGTTATGATTTTAATACTAAGAAATGTTAATGTATACACTATTCTTGATTATTCTGGAAAGCAGAGTAGAACTGCACAATATTTGAATTGCAATTGACCTTACAAATTAATGTGTACAATATCACAAGGCAGAGGACTGCTTGGATGTAATATTTGGTAGGATACAAGGCCAAAGTGCTCCAGTAAAAGCAAGAGGAAACATCTGCTATGATGGGTGAAAATATAGATGCAGGAGTCTTAGTTTCCAGGCTTATTTACTGAATTTCTAATTATTTGATCTACTGAAGCCGATTTTAGACTGTTCTTTTTTCTTGAAATACTTTCTCCATCCGGATAAAAAGAAAATAAAACTGTCTTAACAATAAAATGTTAAAAGTAAAATAAAAACAATGGATCAAACTGAGAGGAATCATTTATCAGAGAATGCCATTTTGAGTTGTTTGGATAATATTTTTGAAATCATCCCATGTCCAGTACTGAAGACTTTACTGCTGTCCTACTTCAGAGTTATTGCTGATATGTTTTCTGTGTCATCCAGCACAACTCGGAGGACGACACAGAAAACATATCAGCAATAACTCTGATGTCGGACATCATTAAAATTATTAAAAATTTGCTCCTCTAAAAAATGATTCCTCTCAGTTTGATCTGCTAGAGTAACCAGAGATGAACAAAGTTCATGCACCTCCGACTCTTGACTTAGAATGTTGTTGCTAGCTGTACAGCAGGCTGCTCAGTCACAGTGAGTTAGAATGGGTATCCAGGAAGATCGATGTTTAAGAACCAGCCAATGAGCATGCAGGTCCCACCCACTGACTCTGATTGGCAGATGAAGTTATTCTGATGAAAAGTGACATTCTGAAATAAATAAGCCACTGGGAAAAACACCAATATGAAATAAAAATGACTTTGGAAAAATGACCTTTTGTAATAAAAACTGATGAAATAAAAAAAATGGCTAAAAAATAATTCCCCTTATTAGCCAAAAATGTACATTAAAATAATGTATTATATTACTAAACAGGTTTTTAAAGGAAAATGAAAAATATTTCATACTATTGAACGTAGAATGTTATATATATTCAGTTTTTTCACAATTACATTGTCACGTTATATATTTGTTATTAATTGTTATCCAGATATCTATTTCACAATGGTTTTTTATTTATTTAATTTTGAGTAGTTTGGTGTTCCATATAAAAGAGCTACAGTATGTCTTTCTGCTTCAATGAAAATCTACAAATCCTCCAGGTTATTGGACAGATATCTGTTCAAATAGAACCCAAGTAAGAACAATTACAGCTAATCCCATTTACACCGGTGAGACAGAGGAGTTGATTAGTTTAACGGGATTTCACTTTTATCTCGAAAAAAAAAACAGTTTACATTTAAGCTGTCTTTACCATCTTATATTTGTGATTAGCATGATTGTGATCAATATCATATTTAGCTCAATTAGCATTTATAAGTGTTTATTTCCTACATTGACCTTAACTTCGAGACTGCAAAAATTTCCTAATCCAGCATGTTGCCAGACAGACAGAATTTGCATCTCTAAAAGAATAATAAAAGACCAGCTGTGCCCAATTCCAGACCTCCAGACCTATTATCCTACAACTTTAGTGCGCGTCCCTTCACCAACACACCTAAATCAAATGAATGGCTGGTTACCAGGCCTCTGCAGAGTTAAATTGCATGGTAGCTCTCAAGGACTGGACTTGAGAACTCCTGCTATATTACAGTCAGCTCTCTGAAACCTGCTCAAGTCCCCCCAACCTGAATGTAAGGGTTTGTCTTCTGAATACTTTGGTGTTCTTTGTTGATATTTTATAGTCTTTAAGATTTGCTGTTAAAAATGTGTAATATGCTCAGTTTTACCATGGTTTCCCAGTTTCCTGTGCATTTTGTTGTATTTTGTCATCTCTCTCCCAAAGTACCTTTGTAGTTACACCCCCTTATTTGCTCCACATTCAGTCAATAGTTTTACCTGTTCCTTGTACCAGTAATCAATCATTTCCTGCTTATACAGTCTACACTCCTGGCAGCCAGCTCCTCTCCTCTGTTCTGTTCTACTCCATACCACACGTTGTCCTCTTTATCTCAGTTATTACATCACCAGTGCTCCCACCCCAAACTACCGGCTGGGTACCATGGATGCTAGTACATGTCCCTCAGTGCCAGCCTCTAAGCATGATGTCTGATACACTCTCTATGGGGGTTTAGCTAGTGTCGCACTACTATGTCCAGAGTTAGGGCACCAGCAGCAGCGTAGCATGCTTTTTCCCCAGGACAGATGTAGCAGCCTTGTTTGCAGGACCTCCATCACCTCCACTGTACCTATCTTGTGTAGGATGGTTCCCTTAACTCGAACCACGTTGGAGATGTATCAGCAGCAGCAGCAGCAGCAGCAGCAGCGGGATAACCTGAGCATCCCTCATCAAACCATGTGTTGCCATCGTCAGAGCCTTCATCTTATCCTGTGTAAGGATTGGTCCAAAAAAATCTAAATAAGTTTTAAAGTTCCTCAAAGCTTAGTATTGAATGTACTAATAAAAGTAAGATCAAGTATTTGTCAGAGGTGGGAAAGCTCCCCATGACTGATGTTCTATAACAAACCTCTGAGACCTTTACCAAACAGCTGGAAAAGGAGTGGATGAGATGATCGCCTAGTACACTCAGGTGGAACATATTAACTAATTAACCATTTAATACCACATTTTTCCCAGACATGAAAATATTAAAAGCAGGCACTATTGGTACCCCTTTGAACTAATCAAGAATAAATAAATAAAAATCACAATTGTGACCGGTGGCATAATGTGTGGAAGTCTCATTTAGATGAGCTAAAAGTTTGTTTTGCCAAATAATAAAGATTATATGTAAACATTGTTTTTTTTTTTTTTTTACTTCAATATAACTTGTCACTGCATTACTTTAGTGCAACATTTGCATTGTAAAGGACACATTCTAGAAATAGTATGTTCTATGCCAAGGTAAATTAAAGCAGTGACTAAAAAAATTTGCTCTTGAACAAAGTGCTTGACTGTTGACGTTCAATTAGTGTCTATTGAGCTTCCACCAGTCATAGTGTCATTACACTAAGATAAAACATAAAGGTAACATGTATGGTAGAGGCCTTAATTTATATTAATAAAAGAATCATGCATATTTATCTGTTAATAGGGCTATCATACAGTAAGACTCTGGGAAGTATGATGTTGTATTGTTCCTTCTCACCATTTGGTCAGCTCGGTCGTCTTCACTTGTGGGTCATTTCATCCATCCCCTCTACTTTCCATGGTGTTTCTTGTGGTACACAATATGCAATAAAGTGTTAAATCTTTCATAGGCATGGGTGGTGCGTTTATCACAAAAACAACACCTTAGTGTCAGGATCACGGCCTGATAGACCGATAGGAGTGTTGCGTGCGGCTGAGACCCAAGCGCGGTGATAGACGAGCGAGGGAAGGACAGTAGCACGCGGTTTAGTATAGTAATCCCTGAACGCGAGGACTGATCTGTCGAGAAAGCTGGGATTACAAGATCTAACGAGACGGTAGGATCGGGTGATTGTGAGGATTGGGAAATCCGCTACACCCGGGAACTAGCGATGCTGGGAAGCACAGCTGCGGAGCTCGGGACATGGAAAAAGTGATGTCAGAGCAGCGAGCTGGTGAGTAGCTCCTCCTTAAATGGGAAATCCTCCAGATCACATGACCGCTGTCTGACAGGACCCCCCCCTTAATGACCGGCGCCTGACGGTCCAGAATGATGGCGGTTGAAGTCTGCAATCAGAGATGGGTCCAAAATGTGTCTGGGTGGAACCCAGGAGCGTTCCTCAGGACCATAGCCAGCCCAATCAACCAGGTATTGGATTCCTTGGCCCCGACGGTGAGAGTCCAAAATTCGCCTGACTGTAAAGGTAGGACTTCCATCTATGACTCTTGGAGCTGGGGGGGGAGTGGGGGTGGGGGTCAGTGGAGAGGTGACGTGTCGCTTAAGCTGGGACACATGAAAAACGGGGTGAACTCTCAGGGCAGATGGGAGGCGCAAGCGATAAGTGACTGGGTTGATCTTTGTCAGCACCTCGTAGGGCCCTACAAACTTGGGAGTGAGCTTACTGGATTCAGTGTGGAGTTTAAGGTGTCTGGTGGAGAGCCAAACCTGATTGCCATGCTGGAAGGAAGGGCCTGGGCGGTGTCTGCGGCGGTGCTGCCTGGCGGACTGAGAGTTGGCTCGGGAAATAGCCGCCCTAGCTTTAACCCACGCCAGACGGCAGCGGCGGACAAACAGCTGGGCTGCGGGGACTTCAACATCAGTCTCCTGATGCTCAAAGGGGGGGGGGGCAGAACCCCTGGCAGAGTTCAAAGGGACAAAACCCCGTGGAGGAAGAGACATGGAGGTTGTGGGAAAGCTCTGCCCACAGTAGATACCTGGGCCAGCGCGAAGGTTGGGAAGCCACGAAGCATCGCAGGAATCGACCTAGTTGTTGGTTAAACCGTTCGGTCTGGCCATTGGTCTGGGGGTGGTAGCCAGAGGAGAGACTGACCGAGGCCCCAACGAGGCGACGAAAGGCTCTCCAAAACCTAGCCGAAAACTGGGGACCCCTGTAGGAGACAACGTTCTTGGGGAAGCCGTGCAGGCGGACAACATGTTCCAGCAAGAGCTCGGCTGTGCGTTTGGCAGAGGGTAGACCGGGCAGGGCCACCAAGTGGACGGCTTTAGAAAACCGATCCACAATGGTGAGGATGGTATTCAGACCGTCAACTGGGGGGAGACCGGTGACAAAGTCCAACCCGATGTGAGACCAGGGGCGTCTCGGAACTGGAAGGGGTTGAAGTTCCCCTGCAAGGGAGGAGGAAGAGGGTTTAGAACGGGCGCAGACGTCACAGGCGGAGACGAATTCGTGGACGTCGCGGTTCATGGAGGGCCACCAGAGTGCGCGTTTAAGGAACTGCAACGTCCTTACAGGACCAGGGTGTCCTGAAAAGGGAGAGGAGTGACCCCAGATTAAAGCCTCCTGACGGCATCCCGAGGGGACATAGAGGCGGCCCGGAGGTGTCTCCGGAGGGGCGGGTTCTTCGCGCAGGGCTACCTGGATAGAGTCCTCCAAAGGCCAACGGAGGGGAGCCAGAAAGCGTTGGGCGGGCAAAATGGGATCGGAGTCAGCCTGGGGGGAAGAATGGGAGAACTGTCTGGAAAGAGAATCTGCTTTAATGTTTTTTGAGCCAGGGCGGTAGGCGAGGTGGAAATTGTAAGGCTCGGAAAACAAGGCCCAGCAGGCCTGTCTGGGGTTAACCTGCTTGGCTGAACGAAGGTGAATCAAGTTCTGGTGATCAGTCCATATAAGAAATGGTTCACGGGCCCCCAAGAGCCAATGACGCCACTCCTCTAGGGCCCAATTAATGGCTAGCAGCTCTCGGTCGCCAACGCCATACCTCTGTTGGGTCTCGGAAAACTTCCGCGAGAAATAACAGCAGGGGTGTAATTTGTCATCAGGACCTCTTTGGGAAAGAACAGCCCCTGCACCCACATCAGAGGCGTCTACCTCTACCACGAAGGGCCTCTCAGGGTCGGGGTGCAACAGTATGGGAGCCGAGGTGAACAGGCGGAGAAGGTGTCGGAAGGATCGGACAGCCTCGGGAGGGAGGCTAAAGGGCCGAGGCTGGTTAGACGGTTTGGTGAGGGAGGTAAGGGGTGCTGCGACAGAGCTGAAACCCCGAATAAACCGCCGGTAAAAATTTGCAAACCCCAAGAAGCTCTGTAACTGTCTCAGACTGCACGGCAGAGGCCACTCAGCGACTGCCCGGACTTTCTGGGGGTCCATGGCCAACCCGTCAGAGGACATGGTGTACCCGAGGAAGGAAACAGAATGCTGGTGAAAGGTACATTTCTCCAGCTTGCAAAACAACTTGTTCTCCAGGAGTCTGCTCAGCACTGATCTAACATGATGGGTATGCTCTTCCATGGAGCGGGAGTATATCAAAATGTCGTCTAAGTAAACGAACACCCAGCGCCCCAACATATCCCGGAGGACATCGTTGACAAAGTGCTGGAAGACGGCAGGACTGTTGCAAAGGCCAAACGGCATCACCAAATACTCGTACAGTCCGGTGGGGGTGACGAATGCCGTCTTCCACTCGTCCCCCTCCCTAATACGCACCAAGTTGTAGGCGCTACGGAGGTCCAGCTTAGAGAAAACGGTGGCGCATGAGAGAGAGTCGAGGGCGGTAGAGATGAGCGGAAGAGGGTAGCGGTTTTTTACCGTCATCCTATTTAGGGCCCGGTAATCTATGCAGGGGCGAAGCCCTCCATCTTTCTTTTTAACAAAAAAGAATCCTGCAGCCGCTGGCGAAGTAGACGGCCTAATGGAACCATTCTGAAGGGCCTCAGCCACATACTCCTCCATGGCTCTCGTCTCTTGGGCAGACAATGAAAAAAGGCGGCCACGGGGAGGGACAGCGCCAGGGAGGAGGTCAATTGCCATATCATAGGGCCGGTGGGGGGGCAAAGTGGAGGCTCGCTCCTTGCTAAAAACAGCGGCGAGATCTCGGTAGGCCGGAGGAATCTCCTCCAGACCCACTGACTCCTGTGAGCCCTTCGAGGCTGCAACGGTCTCAGGGAAGGACCGGTGCTGGCAGCAGTTGGGACCCCAGTTTAAAATGCGGCAAGATGACCAAGAAATATGGGGGTCATGACGGGAAAACCAAGGGTAGCCCAGTATAAGTGGGGTGGAGCCAGCAGAAACTACCAGGAACCGAATCTGCTCGTGATGGCTGCCTATGGACATGTGTACAGATTGGGTCTGGTGTTGGACTGGATAGGGTTGTAGGGGGCGACCATCCACTGAGGTGACAGGGATGAAGTGGTTAATAGGTGAGAGAGGGACTCCAAGCCGATGGGCCAGGTCCTGATCAATGAAGTTTTCAGCCACTCCGGTGTCAAGAAGAGCTAATAATGGAAATTGCTGATGTTCGAGGTGGAAAGTGACTTGGAGTTGGAAGCGGGTAGGGGCGGCAGAGGGATTAGGACCAGGTAGAACTCCCCCCAGGTCTACCTGGTCTCTTCGTTTCCCCGGCATAGTGGGCATTTAGAGAGACGATGTTTAGGTGAGCTGCAATAGGCGCAAAGCCCCTCACGCCAACGCCGATCGCGCTCTTCTTTAGAGAGTCTTCCAATCTGCATTGGCTCCTCAGTAGAGGAACCGGGCAAATCAGCAGGAAAACCTCCCGAAGCCAAGGGAGGAGGAGGGGTAGAGGATCGGGGAGATCTAAAAGACCTGAACCGACGCGACTCCGGTCGGGGACGAAGCAGGACACGCTGATCGATTTTGAGAGCTAGATCGACGGTAGCATCTAGGGTCTTTGGAGCTTCATGGCCAATCATCTCATCTCTAATATAGCCTGCTAATCCCTCCATAAAGACGGATCGGAGGGCAGCGTCCCCCCAATTCAGCTTGGCGGCCAGGGTACGGAATTCCGAAACGAAATGGCAAACGGACTGATCTCCCTGACGTAGGTGGAGGAGCTGGGACTCCAAATCCACCTCGCTACTGGGTGGAACAAAGGTCTTCTTCAGCTCCTCAACAAACACTGTAAATTGATTACAGGCTGTGGACTTAGAGTAATAAAGGGCGGGAGCCCATTCCTGGGCTCGGCCAGAAAGAAGGGAAGTCAATAAGGCCACTTTAGAGCGCTCTGTTGAATACTTAGTTGGCTGGCATTCAAAAATCATCTCTAACGTGGCAAGCAACCCGTCGGGCCGGCCGTCGACTCCATTCCACTTTTCCGGTAATCCAATCCGGGGTTCCTCGCTGCCCGGCGCGCACTGACGCTGCAGCGTGGTGACGGAGGCGGAAAGCTGGAGAAGCGTCTCGGTCAGGGCTTCCAGCTTGGAGCTTTGGCGATCGACAACGCCGCGGAGGTATAATACCTTGGACCTAAGCCGCTCGAATTCCGCTGGGTCTACTTTTGCAGGCTCTGACATCCTGTCAGGATCACGGCCTGATAGACCGATAGGAGTGTTGCGTGCGGCTGAGACCCAAGCGCGGTGATAGACGACCGAGGGAAGGACAGTAGCACGCGGTTTAGTATAGTAATCCCTGAACGCGAGGACTGATCTGTCGAGAAAGCTGGGATTACAAGATCTAACGAGACGGTAGGATCGGGTGATTGTGAGGATTGGGAAATCCGCTACACCCAGGAACTAGCGATGCTGGGAAGCACAGCTGCGGAGCTCGGGACATGGAAAAAGTGATGTCAGAGCAGCGAGCTGGTGAGTAGCTCCTCCTTAAATGGGAAATCCTCCAGATCACATGACCGCTGTCTGACACCTTAGGAACCAATTCCCTGTGCTGATTAGCCAGTGAGAGTCTTGATCATGTCTTGCCAAAACTTGTGAGAAGGTGAACAAATCAGTGGTCCCTCCAATAACACATTCTTAAAAGTAAAAACTATGTACTTCCTGCTGAGAGACAATGAAAAGAAAAAATGAAAAGTACATACTCTAAGGCTATTACTCAGTTGGTTCCTGAAATGGCCCCAAAAATGGCCCTGTAAGGCCTTCCCAGGGAAGTGGAGAAACCGTGAAGGTTTCTAAAAATTACCCTGAAGTTCTGATAGTGTAAAAGGGCCTATTATAGTTATTTTCCTTTTTTTTTTGTCCTGTACTGAGATTGTTGTAATCTTTCTGGTGGACCAGCAGCTCCTCCCCTTGTGTTAGAAGCTCTGGAGGTTCCTTAGTTCCCCTATCGTGTAAAGCACTTTCAATAGCCATGCTGCTAAAAAAAAATACATTAAACAAATAAAATTGCCTCGTCTCGCCTTGGGGTATCTTTATGAGTTTACTCTTTGGTTGAAAGGGGAAATCACAGAGATGGTTGTCACTTCATCATTAACTTTAGCAGGTAGTGAAGGATTGCTACATGACACTTTGTATGGACCGTTTATGGGAGAAAGTGGTTGTGTAGGAGGCGGGATATGATCCAAAAACACCTGTGTACATTTCTAGGGAGAGTGGGATTTATAAAGCGGAAAGTGCGTGCAGCTGTGCATACTCCAAGTTTGATAGATCGGAAAGTTACTAGCCGTAAGTAAAAAAAAGGTGCTGAGCTTAAGTACGGTTTTAGTGATGATTCTACGCAAAGTTTTATAAATGAGACCCCTGGTCTTGTGGCAGTTTACTTTAAACATGTGATACTGCAGAGGTTTCTTTTTTAATTTTTTTTATAAACGTGTCCTGTTTGGCAGTGTGGAGCTCAGAATTGGTGTCTGAGTACCAAGTAGAAGCCCAACAGATTTACTTTCACAAGCAGAGCACTACAGTTTTTGCCATAGTACTACACTTGATATATATGTGTGAGAAATCTTTAAAATGAATTGCTGTGGGTTTTATTTTTCTGATGTTATGGACACGGAGACGGAAAATAAAGGGGAAGAAAGAAAGAAGATGAAGGAGAGAAGTAGAAAACAAAGAATCAAGAAAGAGGGTGAGTGGAAAATACAAGACCGGAAGGGGAACAAAGAAAACACAGGAAAACATCGAAGTCTGCCTCTAAACCCACAGGACAGCAGAGAGAGAGAGGAAAAAACAAAAAACAAAAAAAGGAAAAAGGAACATCAACATAACATACCAAACATTGTGAACTAAGAACTACACCACTACATCACAAAAATGGATATAAAAATACAACAACAATGTCACTGAAAAGCTCATGGTACCGATTAATCAAGATCTATTAATGATAACATCAGCCCAATAATATATCTGTAAACACCAGAGACCCCACACCTATGTGTGTGGTTGAGGATGCTAGTGCATATAAGGTTACTCCATAAGAGTGTTCGATAGCTGGTGGGAGCAGGCATCAATCAGACATGAAGGAGATCAGAACCAAGACGTCCAAAGGACCCCCAGATCCCCTGGCAGACCAGTGCGGGGCCGACGCATCCCCCAAGAGAGGAGAAGAGGAGAACCCCAGCGAAATGTCCAGCGGTTACGATGCAGGGGCCCTGACGAGCCCACGGGCCCCGCCGGCAACTGGCTGCGCCAGGGGGGGCCCGTCCAAAGACCGGGAGAGTCAGGGCCCAGGGGCGCCCCACCCCCCACAGGGACCCGACCAGGGACCGGCCGACAAAGGGCCACCGCCACCCCAGGCCAATTCCCACTGCCAACATCCCAGCGCTCCACGTCGGGGAGCTCCACCGATAGCAGCAGGGGACGGTCGGCATCCCCAGGCCAAGCCAGCCAGCACCTGGACACCAAGTTGTACAAGCTCCTGAGTCCTGATCCGGCGCAATGCAGAGCGCAGAAACCAGGCATCCAACAAAGGCAAGGGCCTCTCCATCCCGCCAATGAATAGACCACGTATGATGCGCACAGAACAGGTGATCGAACAAGCAGAGACGCTGGATCCGTATCCCGCTGAGCCACCGAACAGGCACCACCAAACAATCCCAAACCTGGCACCCCCGACAGAGGTGCCCCAACCAACAAAAGGTAGACATAAGCCCACCACATCGGCCGACCGACACACCGGTCCACCCAGGCCCAGTCAGGCACGCACCAGTCCGACCGGATACTGCATAGCTTTCAATGCAACACTGCATTCGTTCTATATCCACGGAACATTAATTGAAAATTCACTTAACATTTTTGGAGTCCTGTAAACAAAAATATTTTTTATGGTCACTATTGTGACCAGTGGGGTAAAATTGAATTCATAAGTTTTCAGGATAAATAGTTATACTTCAAGCAGGTATCAGGTTAAATGTATGTAATAAGTAATGTAATGTCATGAGTAGCATATTTTTTGTTGCTGTATCAGAGAAAATACATTAACACGTGTTGTTACAAAAGGACAAAATAGAAAAGGACTGTAATATCATTCCCTTAGTGATCCACTTGTTTCATAATACTCACTTCTGACTGTTTTTAGATCGTATAGCCCACAATCTAAAGGTAGGTTGTCACACAGTGGAACATAGATAAAAACAAAGCAGCCTTCAAGTTCACTCTTGTTACATTAACATCACTGTCACTGGTTTGTTCAGAACTCCTGGATAAAAGTTGCTTGTCTGGATACAGACAAGCCAGTGCTTAGGTGTTTCTAAGAGGATTATTGCACTATGTAGGGTTTATGATGAGGGTACCCCACTCTAAAGGCAACATTTTGGCTCAGTTGCTAAGCCAAAGTCTTTTGTCAGGTGTATTATTACTGAACAGAGAGGGTTGTCAGGATATAAAACCTCCCTTTTTTGACATATCAGGTTGTTACCTGGTTTAGTGCTGCTCAGTAGGTGCACAGTGGAATACACCAGCTTTTATAAACCCATCACAGGACAACCAATGTTTGTGTAGAGTGTCAAATGACTTGCTGCTGACCCATTTGCCTTGGTTAAACGCATATAACACACACCTTTCAGCAAACACTGTATGAGCCAACCTCACACCATCTGAGTGAATCAAAAAAAACATCTCTATCAGATCATGTTTATGTTAATGCGTACGTGGATTGTGTAGGTTTACTTACACTGTGATGAACCATTCACCTGAGCATATGGTGTGCAGAACAGGCACCATGTGGGTGTGTGTGGAAAGACAAAGAGGGAATTAACCAGGCTTATCTGCGGACACATTGAATGTGAATGCTACACCCCTGGCCGTGGTGTGTCCTGGCAGTGCAGGAGATCAGATGACGACATGGAGGGACTTAAAAGCTTCTCATTGTCAGAAGGCTTACAGGCTTGTCATTGTCTGGGGAAAAAGCTGATTAGTGTCCAAAGGCCTGGGCTCACTTATTCACAGAGGGAGCAGGCAACACATGTTCATCTGCAATACACATCTGGCAAGTCTCCACTAGATCATAAAACACTGACTGTTGCTAGGATCACTGACAACCGTAATGATAGTGCACCATGGCAGCTACATTAAAGAAGAACTGTGAAACCATGAGTTTCAGGCCATATGATCAGTCTCTGCTGCCACCTGCTGTACAATATCGGAAACACTAATATAAGAGGTCCCTCCGCCATCTGCACTAGGCCTTACTTTTATTCCGCTTCTGAACATTTTGATATTTTTGGTAAAGGTTCAACAATTCTGGACATTACATTTTCTAAACATCAGCTGCTAAAAATGTTGAAAAGAAATGCACATTTGTGCTTTATTGCAAAGAAAGGGAGCACTACATCCACAAGTTCAAGATCTTACCCTGGATATACACTAAGTCCCTTTACTATTTAGGCTTCAGAACTGCCTTAATTATTTATGGAACAGATTCAACTATATGGAATTATTCCTCAAAAATTCTAGTCCATCGTGACGTGACGGCATCAAATAATTGATGCAGATTTGTCAGCTGCGTATTCAAGATAAAAGTATCTTGTTCCACCATGTTCTCAAGGTCTTCTATTGAACTGAGATCTCTTGACTGTGGAATTCATTGCAATATAATAAATAATTAATAAATGAATCTGAATGGTCTTTTGCAAGAAATCATTTAAGCTTTGTGACATGCTGCATTATACCGTTCAAGGTAGCCACCAAAAGATGGGTACACTGTGGGCAGAAATGGAAGGCCATTGGTCAGCAACAACACTCGGAGTAAATTGTGGATTTTAAAAGAGGAAGCGTTAATATTAAGCGACCCAAAGTGTGCAAAAAATATCCCCCACACCGTTACAACACCACCACTTTGAACCATTGATACTGTTTACATTAAATTCCACCCCACCATCTGAAAGGTGCAGCTAAAAGTGAGTCTCAACTGACAAGGGAACGTTTTTCCAATCTGTTACTGTGCAAGAAGAATTAAACTTGTTCTGGGTACAAGTAGACAACTTATTCTTAAGTGTCTATTCAGGGGTGATGGTGGCTCAGGTAGGCGTTTGTTTTGTAACTGTTGGATTCACGGCTTGAACCCTTACTTTGGCTGTCGCAGTTGTGTCTGACTGAACGTAGCATAAACTGCTTTGGAGTCCTCTGTACAAATCATTTACCATTCTTTATTATTTGATCCTCTCCCCCCATGTTAATCAAGCAAATCACTGTGCCAGCAAATTGCCCTGACCTGAACCCCATGGAGAATCTATGGAATATTGCCAAGAAGAAGATGAGACACCAGATCCAGCAGTGCAGATGACCTGAAGGCTACTATCAATGCTACCGAGATTTCCTGAACACCTCAGCAGAACCAGAGGCTAATCACCTCCATAGCACACTGCACTGATGCAGTAATTCATGCCAAAGGAGACCTGAATAAGTACTGTGTGCACAGAAGTTACATAATTTTCAAAAGCCTAATATGTTTGTTTTAAATATGCTTTTTAATTGATTTTATGTAGAATTGTGAAACAAAATGTTGGGGTTTTATTTTCTGTAAGGAATTTCCTGTAAACCCTGATCATCTAAATTAAGGCTTAAAATATTTGTGTAATAAATCTATAACAGTTTCCCCTCCTGAAATGAGTGAGAAAAAATACTGAACTTTTTCATAATATTCTAATTCTTTTAGATTTACTTATTTCTTAAACTAAAATTTTTTTTTATGTACTAAACTAATATATTTTTAAACTAAAAAGAACCAATAAGAAACTTAATATTTCTAATCTCATTTTGTATTTTTAATTCTTACATTTGAGTAAGTCATTTGATATTTGTAATTTATTCACGTTTTTAAAAATAATTTTAGTAGCATTTTTGTGATTCCATATTTCCTCCTAGCCAATTAGATTTACCCAGCCCTGCCTTGTTGAAGGTATTTAATTGGTAATATGGATCACTAAAACTCAGAAAATGTGAAACTATGCACACGCTTAATAAATTTGACATTTGACACCCCGCTTCTTTCTATTAATTCAGTTTTATTTATTCTGATTCTTTGAAGCATTTTTAGAAAATATAATTATTTTCTGGGCATTAAAATCAGATTAAAACCACCAGCTGGCTGATTTAAATACTCTTGAAGAGATGGGAGAGCTAATGGGAACAAGTTTCTCAATCAACATCAGCATACACCAAAAAAAAGAAAAGAAAAAAAAGCATACTCACAAACACAGTTATCAAATATTCTATTATCATAAATTAAATCCTGATTGTTAACTAATAGCAGTACCACAATGGTTAGTGCATTTTATCTACATCTCATTAAAATAAATACAGTACAAACTCACTTTTAGTAATCACAGATTGTCAGTAAAAGGTGGGGAAGGGATGAAGAGACATCTTTTAACATTAAACGATTTGCACAAATGCATAAAACTCTTTTGAGCATACTGGAGAACAGAACTACTGCGTGTGTTTTAAAGAGACTTCTCATTACACATGAGAAACCATAACCAGTGCAAGCAGTTAAAATGAAGGTATACAGAACATGCATTTTCAGCAAGAAACTGATGAAATGAAAAATAATCTCCTGATGAATCCCTTTTTCGGTTTGAGTCCATGGGGTTTTAAAAGCTCGTCTCACTCCAGTTCTCCGTGTTCAAGTCTCTTCTTCCCAGCGGTGTCTTCTCAGTCCCCAGGTAATGTCATAATGCGTCTCTATTACCACCTTCGTAACCTGCTGGAGAAAATGTAATATAAGATTACATAACGGCTAGACTTATTGAATTGTAGTGTTAAAGAATCAAATTATGAACAACACAAAGGGGTCTCGGTTACAATAGGATAAGTGGAAAAGCAAAAGGTCTTAATCATTTAAATTAACGGTAACCCCAGACGTCTGGGCTTAAGGTTTTGATTTCATACCATTTTACATCCAAACCTGATGAAAGGTTGCGAACTCTCTGTAATGAAGTGCTTTCTTATTCAAGGACTCAAATTTAATTGGATGCATGACCATAATAATAAACAAAATGTTCATTTTTATTATTTTGTTGAAAGTCTTTGCTCAGACAATGACAGTCTGACATTTAGAATCCTTGAACACAAGCCAAAAAGGGTTTTCCTTGCTGAGGATGCTTTCCAAAGCTACTATATAAAGGGCAGTTTTATGCAGCTAGTTTTTTGTGAGCTATTTTTTGCATCTAGCAATGCCTTTAGAAAGTGAGGTGCAGTTTGATAAGGTTGCAATTGACTGGCTTGCCCATATTACACATAATCCCCTAGTTAACGTTGATGTTTGTCTCCCAACATTTTGTGTGTGTAATGTGGAATGTTTTCAAACAGCCTAAACCTGATGTTACAGCAGAGTTTGTAAAACATCGAGTCGTGCATGTATATGAGGTAAATATGTTGCCACTGATATGTTCCCATTTGTATGGTTGACATATATAGGGGATGGATGTTGTGAACTATACA
Organism: Valencia hispanica; assembly: GCA_963556495.2. Lineage (NCBI taxonomy): Eukaryota > Metazoa > Chordata > Actinopteri > Cyprinodontiformes > Valenciidae > Valencia > Valencia hispanica. The sequence continues at coordinate 38,356,951 of OY747712.1, forward strand.
GCACTGTGGCGACTGTGGCTCAGGAGTGAGGAGTTCGTCTTGTAACCGTTCTGTCTGTCTCAGTCGTTGTGTCCTTGGGCAAGACACTTCACCCTTCTGCCTACTGGTGGTGGCCAGAGAGCCCGGTGGCACCAGTGTCCGGCAGCCTCGCTTCTGTCAGTGTGCCCCAGGGCAGCTGTGGCTACAATGTAGCTTGCCATCACCAGTGTGTGAATGTGTGCGTGAATGGGTGAATGACTGAATGTAGTGTGAAGCGCTTTGGGGTCCTCATGGACTAAATAAAGCGCTATACAAGTACAGGCCATTTACCATTTACCACTCTACTGCATAAGGAAAGAGTATTTACTTCTGCCCATATGTCACATATTTTTCCCTTCCACATTAACAGATTGACTAATTATCTTTGGATGAAAGTCCAATGCTCTGTGACTGCCCTCAAGTGGCCAAATGCATATTACCTATGCAGAACATAGGTTGGACCGCCCCATGTTGAGCTATTCCAAGAATTTGGCATGCTAAGGTGAGTGAATCTTCATCAATGCAGACGGATCACGAGCATAGCATAATAAGGTCATTACAGGTTCACTCCTGCAAAATTTGCAAAACATTGTGTGATATGTGGCATTTCTAAGTTGCAAGGTCACACCACATCATTTTGTGACATATCCAAAAATTCTATGACAGCCTGACATAGATGCAAAGATGTGCTATAGCAGCAGATGGAAAGAAGATACTAGAGTCTAGATGATGATTTGTGATCACCATTTCAGCCAGTCCTGACTTCTGTTTGAGAACTATCAAAAGCAAAAAGTGCATGATCTTAACAATAAAATGTTTATGGTAAAAAAACCCCTCTAAACTGAACATTGACAAACATACAAATACAGTAAAATCCTCCAGTGTATGGGGCATAATAACTCTGTAAAAAGTCAAGTGAAAATAATAAAACTGCATCATATTTCATTTACAACTTTACAAGATATTGAAGCTCTTTTGTTCCTTTTTTTTAGGACACATCAAAATCCAGGATGCCTTTTTGTGAGATAATACATTTTACTGCAAGAGCCATTCAAATTAAAATGACAAAAGAAACTAGCTGTGTCCAACTCAAGAAAAGAAAAATATCTGATCTACTCTTCTACTGCTGTGTGTTAGATTAGTTTTTTTATTGTTTGATTTAACAATCAAGGAGCCTTCATATGGTTCTCTGTGATTCATCATGAATTATTTACACTGGGATCAGAGGTAACATCATGCTGTGTGTATGTAAGAGAGCGGGGTCTGTCTGTGTGACACAGCAGGTTAAACAGGGTTTTTCTACTACTTAAAAAAAAATAAAAAATTAGAGCAGTAAGAATGATGTCCAACTTAATGCAGCTAGTATGTATTTTGTGTTGACCTACTGACCTACTACTGATTTTTAAATGGTCATCTTTTCGTAATACAGCAGGTTAGATTTGTCAAAAGAATAAGAATAACAAGATAAACCTTTAACACATCCAGCTTCCTATTATTTTCTGAAATCAGACTTTCTGATAAAAAAGTAGCAGCCTGAATGAACAGTCCATATTTCTCTGAAGAGAAATAGCTTCCTATCAGGAAGCGTCTAACAGATTTGGTGCTTCATCTGACTTCATTTCTCAACACTTTACCAAACTGAATAACTACATTTTAATCTTCCTTCCTCAGTAACAACTTCCACAATGAAGAGTGTTGTTGTATATGTGATGTGTTGGCAGTTGATATGCTACGTTCACTGATCGGATAAAAGATAAGGTTTTAAGTTTCTGAATAGCCGATTATTGATCAGGTCCTGTCAAGAGTAAAATCTGATGGCAGGACGATCTCTTAGTTGTTCTCTATAAAAGATACATCTATTACCCACCACTGTTACTCAAATCTTTTTGTTCTGTTGATTTTTTTTCTTGAAAAAGCTTCTTTCAACATTCCTAATAATCCAGACTATTATCTGTTGATTGACATTTTCAGGTTTGCATATCAGATATGGCTTTTTTTAACTTTCATTGAGCACTTAGCATTTAGGTAGATACAGAAATTAAACAAGTCTGGAACAAATTTTGGCAACCTCCCTTTGTTCCTCGAAGGTCTGTAGGAGTTTAGATGTAAAATTTCAAAGTAATTGGAGAGCTAGATATTTTCATCAGTCGGCTGTCTTCAGAGAAAAACCTAATCGTGACATTTTTAAAAGGCAGACACTGTGTCAAGTATTGATCTACAAGCAGAAGAAGATTTCAGTGCATAAATGAAACAAATGATGTGACTGCGCTGAATTTCCTGAGTAATTGATATGACAGATCACAGAGGGCCTACAGACCTTTTATACTTGAGATAATTAGCTCTAATACAGTCTAGCATGTCTAGCATGTGCAAACACTTGTTTTTATCCTCACTGTGTTGAAGGTTTGAGCAGCAGAACTTTAAGATATACTGCTCTGGATTGCAAGGGTAATTGGCATTGGTTTTGCCACGTCATTAACATTCCTTTCGGTTCCAGCACCCTGAGGTTGACTTCTTCAGCACCACACGGCTTAGAGTGGAAAATGATGATGAATCAGCTAAACTTGTCTCGCAATTATCACAATAATAGAACCAAGAATAGAATTAAGCACGAGAGATAAAAGGTGGAAATGAAGAATTGTCATCAATTTGCACTGAAAGCTTCCAGCAGCAATGAGACATGCCTGGAAATTAGCCAGATTATTCCTTTAAATTATATTTTATGATCTTTTACTTTGATCAAGTGTTTATAAAACGACTGCATATCCTTGCTTTTAGTATGTATAGGTATGATGGGTGCATGAGGACATAATAAAAGGAAGGTTAAGCAAAAATAGCATTTTGCAAAACAAATGTGTGTGGGAAAATTGTTTTATTTATTTTTTTCTTTGAGAGGGGGGGGGGGGGTCAATTAATTGTCATACCACACATCAGAAAGGGAACGAAACAGATACATACACCCAGTCCCAGCAGAGTAGTCCAGGGATCTGTTTCTGTACTGGGTAAAGGTAGGCTTTTTCACATGGAATCTGCGATCTGAGGACCTCTCCAGATCATAGGGAATGTCCCTTTCCATGCCTGAGAGGGTAAATGGCAGGAGACATACACACAGTGGGGTGTGGGAATTAAAAACAAAACAAAAAGGTCGGGGTGGGGGTGGAAGCAATAACAGGGGGCCACAGCCAGCACAGTCTAAAGGCTTGGAAGCACATCAAATACAAGACCTATGCTGAGTTTATTAGCTATAAGAATGAAAGAAAAAGGCATTATGATATTGTTCTGAACACATGTAGTGAGACATGCATTTATACTCCAGTGCATGCACTCTATAGCATAATCAACGTAAGAAAAGAAACAGCAGGGGTGCTGAAACAGACAATGTCAGAGGAGCAGTACCTATGTCAAATGAGTTGGACTTCCTGGTGTGATGGGATGTTTTTGGGAATCCATTATGATCTGCTTCCTCATCTGTTGGTGTAGGAGGAAGAGTCATAATCATCATTCACCCCCTTCTGCCCAAATGGTTTACTAGGTTAATTAAGAAATGAGTCGGTCTGTATAGGTAGAAATGTAGCTGCTAAGTGTAAGAATCAGAGTTCTACTGTATGAAATGGGGAGAAAATCTTCATTAATATTAATATATAGTACAGATGAAACAAAAATAATAAACATTTATAAACTGGATGCATGCTATATAGTCTGGCTGAAACACTGCTTTGCTGGAGGTCATCAACTCAAATCACGTGTTTTATCATTAAGCCCTATTAAATACATGGCCATTTAATAGTGAACTTTTCAAAACATTTAATTTGACACATAATAAAAACTGCTTTGAACTTCTGTGGATTTTTCAAATATGTTATAGGATGTGTTGTTTACGCCATTCAAAATATAAATGTGGATTTATGTCCCAACAAAAATAACAGTAAGGGGTATACAGATGTCATTCTCCAATTTCTAAATTAATCAACAGTGTGTTCAAATTGTTCACTCCTTCACTCTTTAATGCACCAGGGTGTGGGGCTTTGCTTTTCTTCTGCTTACTGAGTCAAAGGATTTTAAGGATCATAAAGACATCAAGTTCTAAAAACGATTTTAAAAGGTTAATTGTCAGATTTACACAATAAACATGTTCTAAGGTACTATATAATTTACAAAGTAAAGAGAGAGGAGTAGTGTAGTGACTCAATGACAAAGTATATTGAATTATTGACATAAGAGGAGGTGCTTTTGTTTTGGAAAGCTTTACGTGGCCTTGTCTGTAATGACACTACTTTAACTGCAAAATAATGAGTTGTCAGAAGCAAGTTATGTTTATATTCCTTTGAAATAACTTCAACCTATTTAATACATTGTTCAGTTTGAGTCCCAGAATCATGGGTTTAGAGTCTTTGAGGGCCAGTGTGCTGCAACATCTAGGTGCCACCCTGGTCTGAAGCACCTGAAATAACATACTTGGACACACTTAGTAGATTCAGGTGTATTGAAGATACACATCTAAAAGTTGCGGGACACCTGGCCTCAACGACTGAAGTTTGAGACCTCTGGTTTAGAGAGTCAATCTAAGTCCAGTCAGAAGTCTTTGTTAGTGTGACTTAAGAGTGACTCAAGTCTGAATCTAAGACTTGAGTCCCCGTCTCTGGCTATGAACATGTAATAGCACTTTAACAATACCATGGCTGATGATGGCGGGATCGGCATCCTCTAAGCCAGGCTTCACAGAGACTGTAGGGCTCCTCGCCTCGCTGGTCGCTTTGTCTTCAGAGACTGGTTGAGCAGGAGGCAAAGTCTTCTGATCGTTGTTTTGTTCTTCTTCAAGACTGGAAGGAGTTTTCGGTGAAGTCTTGGTCTTTTCCGGAGAGGTCTTGTCTCTCTGGAGCTCTATGCTGGACTGGTAACAGAGGGCAGCGTGTGTTTATACCACTTTTCATGTCTGTTTGGCCAAAGGCAGAAAATAGTCTTTTTTATTTACCACACACTTTTTTGGGAATGAGAGGACGCTGTCCCTCTGGTCCTCGCCCTCGCTGCTTCTCTTCCTGCGGTCTTTCGCTCTGTTCTTCTCCCTCAGGCCTCGCTGCCTCTTCTGGTAACAAAACCACAGGAAACTATCAACTCCATGATCAGTCAAAACTTTGTTTCTGATCCAGCAACAAAGGCCCTGAAGCAAAGATTCTAAGAGAACAGAGGTGCAAACATCATGGGCTCCAAGATGTAACCCATGGCTAAAGAAAGAAATACAAAACTAAAAACAAACTATATATAAACATATATTCCCATAGAATGCTACTCATTTTCTGCATGAAGTTCATGTTGCAATTTTTAAAAGGCAAAAAAGTTATTCGTAGCATAAAAGTTTGTGCATTTCTGTAGTTTGCTGTTTGGCATTCCAATCAAGAGTGGAGGTTGTAGCAATACACCACCCAAAGTTCTCGACTATGACTCTCTGTGAATGGCTCCACAGTTGGGGAATCACCTCAATGTATTTCACCACGTTTATACCTTCTCTAGCAACTAATTAATTCGTTTTAAAACTTTTAAACAACTTGAGTCAAAGTTCCCAGCTTTAGATCTGACAGCTCTTCTTTGTCGCTACATTATGACCAAATCATAGCAAAATCAGATTGTTTAACAAGGATGTCCTGCAGATTAAAGTCTGTATTCCAAACAGTTTGAAAGAGTGTGAAATATACCAGGCCTTAAAAAGGTTTTCACTCCTACTGAACGTCCTTTTTCCCTTTTCTGCTGTATTATAGCCACAAACTTCATTGTATTGGGATTTGATGCATGAGGTGTCATTTCTTAATAACACAAATCTAAAAAATTGTGAATTCTGATGTATTGAGACCCCTTTACTGTGATTCCTCTAAATAAAATCCAATGCATACAACTGCCATTAGAATTCATTTAATTTGTAAAGAAAGTGTATGAGTGTAAGAGTACAGCTGTTTTGTTATTGTATCAGAGTTTAATTAGAAAATAATATCCTAATCTTTGGACATTTTAAAGAGCCCTGTCCAATCCTTTATCTGGAAATGGAAGGAGTATGGCTCAGCTACAAACCTATGAAGTTGTGACTGTACACCTGAACAGACAGACCATGTACGGAAAGCAATATTCAAAGAAACAGTCAATAGGAACATAGTTAGTCTGCAGAAGCTCAAAGATTCATAGCTGAAATAGGAAATCTATTGACAAAACAACCATCAGCCACAAATTTGGCCTATATGGAAAAGTAACAAGAAGAAAACCAAAGTTAAAAGAAAGCCATAAAAATTCCTGTTTAACATTTGCTACAAGCCATGCAGAGAACACCAGAAACTTGTGGAAGAAAGCCGAATAAGACTGAAATATAGTCTTTTTTCTTAGTTTCTTTTCTTTTTTAACATGCAATTCCTATATGTGAGGAGGAGAATGAACACTGCACATCACCCAGAAGACACCACTCTCAATGTGGCACATTGGCAGGAACATTATGGTGTTGATTACTTTGATTCAGCCAAGATAGGAAGCTGGTCAGTGCTGAATACAAGGGAATCCATTAAGAAAACCTGCTGTGAAGGGTTATCTTTCAGTAGGAAAATGACCCTAAACTTAAACCATAGATACAAAAGGTTGATTTAAATCAAAGCACATCCATTGCCCAAGTAAAGTCCAGACCCGAATGCAGTTGAGAGTATGATGCTGAACTAAAAATTGTTGTTCAAAGATGCTCTCCATGCAATCTGACTGAAGTTGAGCTATTTTGCAGAGAATGGGCAACAATTTGAATCTCCAGATGTGCAAAGCTAGTTAGACATCCCTCAAATGATGTGCAGCTCTAATCGAAGTTTAAAAAAATTCCACAAAATACTGAATCAGGAAGGCTGAATAAAAATGAATGATGCACTACTTAGATTTTCAAAAAAAATACAGAAAACCATGCATCTTCTTCCTCCCACGTCACAATTATGCACTGACTTGTGTTGATCTATCACATAATCCAATACAGTGAGGTTTGTGGTTGTAACATGGCATAATGCGGAAAAGCTTAAGAGGTATGAACTCTTTTGTAAAACACTGTATATCACAGGGACCATGCATGCGTCTGCTGGCAGCTTGAACTTCATTTGCTGTAAACTTGCAGTACCTAAGCTGTCCTGCAGATGTCTCTGCCTCATTACAGCCAGATTGGGTTTTGTGCTCTGCGGAGGAGGCTCTGGCCTTGGCCCACAGGGGGCCACGCTGCCAACACCGCTGCTCTGGACGTCTTCTCCAGCCTCGGTCCTCGACTCAGTCAGTGGGACGATTCTCTCCTGCCTGCCCGTCTCCATCTGTCTGTCCGTCTGGTGTTTGGAGGACGCCACATGTCCGTTACTCCGATTATCTGTCAGGGCGTCTGAGATGGTGTTTGATCCATCAGCGCTGTGTTGCAACTCTTTGATGTCACAGGTGCTGCTGCTGTCGGAGTCCTCGATTTCTGCCCCGATACAGCTGTACACCATGCTGACCAGATCTGTGGACTGCAGCAGAGGAGAAGGCCATTCATAGAATCCTAATTAGTAAGAATCAAATGAATTTTCGTACAGCACCAACACATGCAACTCTAATTTTGTGGATGCCCTGGAACCACTTTAATGACAAAAGAAATACTTAGTATGATTTCAAATACGTAATTATAAAAGGATTTCAAAATCAACAATCTAATACGGCACTAGAGTCTGAGCAGGCCTTTTGACGTGCAGCAGAGATTTAAAATCAGCCTGAAAGTCTATGTTTCACACAAGCAGCTAAAGAAAACCAAGACATGAAAAAGCTGAGAATAGCAGGCGGGTGGGCACAGCATGCAGCTCTGCTCTGTGTCATCACATGGGACTACCGGAGCTGGGAGCAGGATAACTATAAACTGACATCTTGATTAAAAAGCGGACTTTAAAGCTTAGGTTTTATTGTTCTTCTACATTCTTCCCTTAATCATGCAATAGTTTTCAAAGATGTAAAAAATGTTATGTTTCTGTAGCTTTAAACATCAGCCAGTGTAACAGTGGAAAGAACCAAGACAATGATAATGATCCTATAATTCTTTTTAGTGCTGCTACCTGCTATTGCACCATTCAGCTACAGAATAATTTGTTTTTAAAACTGAGCACACACATTCACTTTTAAGGATGCTTTGCTTAGTCTCCAACCACCGTAATCAAAAGCACCCAATGGGTCAATTGCTTCCAGGGAAGGTCCATTACTCTGTACCTGTCTTTGGATGGAACAGGGGGGGCTGGCAGCCCTCATTCCATGAACAGGGACTCCCTGAGCTGGCCGAGGTGAGGACACGGTTCCGTTTGCTCCGGGAACAGCACTCTCTGGTCTCCCAGGATCTTTAGGGTGCTGAATCATGGAGTAGACGTTCTCTGAGGCACAACTGGAAAACAAAAACCCAGAACCACACAAGAAGTGTCACTCCAGCTTCAGTAGCAACCTGAGAGCTGAGGTAAACAATATTTTGGTTAGTACAATGAGTGTAATGCACTCTGACTAGTTCTTATACGTCCTTGCACTTTGTAGTTTTAATAATCTATTTGTTAATTCAGTTTCTTTTTTTTAATATAATTTTACAGCATTGCAAAGATGAAATACCGTTTACATACACTCACATATGGAAGGAATGTCGATGTTTTGGGCTTTTAATGATTCATATGAAACTTATTTTTTTTATTTCGGGGTGGAATGGTCATGCAATAAAGAAACGTTAATTTCTGAAGCAAGACTTGGCAAAACAACTCTGAATTTATTTTCAATGTTCTCTGTTACCTGACATATATTTGTCTTTTAGGCTTAGTCTCTGAATTTACAATAGGCCCTAAAAAATTAGGCTGCTTTATTCATTCTAAAACCAGTTTTAATATGTATTTGGGATCTTTGCCATGTTCGAATCCTCAATTTTGTCCCAGTTTTACCCAGCAACACTGCAATTGTGGAAACCGTTGCGGCTTAGATGCTGTAAGACCTTTTACAAATAGGTGCTGTTGTTGCAAAACAAAAAAAACAGCGAGAACATGCAGAGAAGTCCTAGTGAAAGGAGTGATTAACATCCTGTCTACCAGTTTATTATCTGACAAACAATTTCAGACGATTTTTAGGTGACAAATTATTAAGGCGAGCAATGTCTTCTTTAATTCTCCCTCTGACTGGTTTGAAACTTGCTCAACAGAAGAGAAGTTAACCAGCAGCTTTGTATTCTAAGCAGACATATGAGCTAAAAAACAACTGGAGCCCTCATCAAGTGTCAGCTTTTCCTTCTTTGATCAGTGATATAGTTTAATAAGCAAGTTCCTGCTGAGTGATGCCCACGTCTCTCTTCTCAGAGAAAGTAATTATGCAAAGAAAAGTTTGCAAGCTTGTACTTTCTCCATTTTGGCAACACACCGGAGTTTTAAAAAGTATGTGCTGCAAGAAGAGTAAATAAGACCAGCCTAAATGTACAGAGAGCCATAAATTTAAAGCAAAAATAGCTGAAGACTAGGAAATATATTTTCCTCTTCTGAAATATTTATGAATCTTAAGTGTTGCAAATGCCTGATGCTGAATTTCTTTAACGGCCGTTACACTCTGCAGGTCTGTGCGCTTAAATGTCCCTTAGGTTCCTTGCTCCACGCAGCTCCTGCCCTGCTTACTCACTCAGAGTCCTGATTGGAGAAGGTAGAGTTGCGGTTCTTGCGGAAGCCAGAGAAAATCGACAGTACGCTGCGCCTCTTCTTTCTCCTTAGTGATTGAGCCTGATGGAGGGATGACAGCTGACTGAAGAAAGAGGGATAAAAAGTTTTAGAGGTGTGAATTCTGGAGAGAAGATTAGAGGACTAAAGTTAGATGGCACATTTCTGTGGAATTGCACTGATAAAAGCAGTGAGAGGAAATCTGCTATTTCCAAAACGTACAAAGTCTTCCAAAAGTGCTTATGGATTTTTTTCTCCTCCTTTGGTACATTACTACCATCAACTTTAATGTATTTTCTCAGGATTTTAAATGTGAGACAAACATAAAATCTGTCTCTAGATCTACAATGGTAGTTCTGCAAAGTATCGACTTGGGTTGCTGAACAGAAATGCATACATAGATTTTAGGTTTTTCGTTACTTGGCAAAACTTGGCAAGATTTTGCAAGGCACTGTACAGAGTGGACGAACTGATTATAATTGTGACATCAGCAACATATTTGAAGTGTTTGACACTAAGATGCTAACAGTATTTGAATGAAAGGTCTTTAAAGGGATTATGTTGCATACAAATGTACTGTTAGTGGACCAGGCCTTGTGGGTAAAGTAGACGTAATAAACATTTCTGTTGAAATGAATGTGAGGGGCTAATGAAGCTGAATGTGCCTACGGTCTATATGCTTACAGGGGTAAATGGTCAATAAAATCCCAGATAGGCTAAATATGATAAAAAGAAATCCTAATATTGAAGAGTGTTGGTTATTTTGGTGGTAACAAAAACAGACTCAATTCTTGCTCGTTGTAGCATTTGTCGCTGGAGCAGGACAAACACCAGAGTGAGCAGGTTATCATCTACAAGCCATGCTAGAGATGACCACTGCTCTCCTGGTAATTCTCAGCCTTGGAATGTTTCAGATCTGCCGCTGCTCCCGTGTGTCTGATTTAATGTGATAGACCATTAAACAGCCCCCAGTGATCTTGATGACCTGCTGAGGGAGTAATCTAATCATTGAAATCATCTGTGATGGAGCAGAAAAGCATCTAAAACATCTAGGAAAGTGAGTGCAGAAGACCAGGATTGGGGAGGACATGGCTAGATCAACACTGTGGATTGCTGACGTACGCTGCTGATACTTTTCCTCTAAATCATTGAATGAAAAATGCTAGCTTAAATGTTTGATTTGTTTTATGTATTAACTTTGAGGAGATTGTTAAAAGGACAGAATAATTTAGGAGATTTAGGAACATGGTAATAATACTGGCAAGATTTGTCCTTATGATGTTTAAATATTTCATCTAGTTTGGTTCCATTTAAATATACAATTCAATTTGACAAGAGTCAATACAACAATAGTCCATATTGCAGTCAATTATAATTATAATCCCTTGGAAAAGAGATGTTTAAAGCCTTAAATTTTTCTTTTATTCCAGATACACGATCTAACACTGAAAAACTTAAATAAACTTACATTTCAGAAAATGTATTTGATGGTGAATAAAATCCCATGTTAAGAATGTCTTCATTTAAATAAAAAAAAAAAAATAAATGTAACAATCCTTGGGTGATTGGTTTTATTTTGCGCTTTGATCATTTCTTTATTGTTTATTTATGTTTGACAGGTCTTGCCATATTCTGTTAATTTCTTTGTTTTCATCATTGTTACAAAGGTGTTGCCAAATCTATTCATTCCTTTGTGTTTAACTTCTTAGTTTATTATTTTGTCATATTCTTTGCACTCTTGAATTTATTTTTCTTAGATCATTGTCAGGCTTTTTCCCTTTTGTTTTTTTGATCCTTTGAGTCTTCCTTTAGCCATCATTAGTCCTTCAGCAGTTTCCCTACCTTCCTTCTTCCACAGCTGTTCCACATGTCCTCTGAAATGTTCCACGTTTCCTCTTTTGTCATTTTTTACCCCTGCCTCAGTATTTAAGATCTTGGTTTTTCATTGTTTCTTCAGTTCAGTTCAGTTAAGCTGAACTAAACTGAACGGTTTTTCATTGCTTTTTTGCTGGATTCTTCCTTTCCACTGGCTGTCCACGTTCATCTTGGTTCAAGTCTTGTTCGTTTTCTCATTTATTAAACCTTCAAAATGCTTTTTTTTAGGTTGCTGTCTGTGCCTTGGCCCTGCTTCAGCTGCACACTCCTTGACACAAAAATACTTTTTTTTAATCTCTAATGAAACAATTGCTACAACTAAGAATTGTATAGTAAATAAATGCAACATTTTTCATAGGTACGTTACTTTAAGTTTATCATAGTGTCTGAACTTGTAATTTTTCAGTCTTAAAATACTATGACTCATAACAATAATTCCTCTATGGCCCTGGGCACAAGGTTGGACAGGGACTCATATTTACCACAGACTGGGATGAGGAAGAAAAAGGAGCTGAAGAGAGTCAGAGAACTGCAGCAATGAGCACCATCTTGGAACCATGTCTATAACAACAATTAGATAGACACAATCTACATCAGGAATGCCCAAGTCCAATCCTAGATAGCTGCTATCCTGACACGTTTAGATTCCTCCCTTCTTCAACGCACCTGAATCAAATGAATGAATTCCCTCATCGGCATGTCACTTGACTCTGCAGAGGCCTGTTAGAGAACCATTTTTTTTATTCAGATGTATTGCAGAAGGGATCCATCTAGAAGTTGCATGATAGCTCATCAGGACTGAACTTGGGCACCCCCGACTACATGCTGCTAGCTGAGTGTTTGAGGAAAGTTGCCAGGAAGAAAGGCTTTTCTGTCCTACCATCACAAATGTAAACATGTGGACTTATAAATCCTACCAGGACTTTAACTGAAACTGTGTTCATTGGTCGGCTGGGACTAAGACGGAGCTTTTTGGCAACAAATATTTCACGCAGGTTTGACGTGAAACAACCGATGTGGAAAAACACCTCTTACCCTCTGTTATGTATTACTGAGGATTAGTGATTAGTGATGCTGTGGGCCTGTTTCTCTTCCAATGAACCTGAGAACCTTGTTAGAGTGTATGGCATCATGAACTCTTTAAAATACCTGGAGATTTTAATTAAAAATCTAGTACACTCTGTCCAGAAAGCAGAAATAGGGCAGTCATTGTTTCATTTTTACCAGATCTAATATCAACTCTCTCCCATGGCAATCACAGTCCTCAAACCTAAATCCTCTAAAAATATTGTGTGGGGAGCTGAAGAGAAAAGACGATGAGAAAGGTCCTAGACATATAAATGATCTAGATCTGTGGTCCCCAACCCTGGTCCTTGAGATCTACTGTATAGCAGGTTCTAGATCCATTCCTGGTCAACATATCGGAATCAAATGAAAAACTCATAACCAGGTCTATGACAAACTTGATGGCATGCTGAAGAGGTAATTCAATCATTTGATTCAGCTGTGTTGGAGCATGGATGCATCTAAAACCTGCAGGAAAGTAGATCTCAAAGACCTGGGTTGGAGACCACTGATCTAGATCTACTTCAAAAATTCTTCTGTCTATTTTATCCTTCGAAAATATTACAAGATAACTAAGTATAAAGCATGAGGTGTGAGGAAAAAGCAGTAGGGCTCGATGGCATCAAAAAGATGCCAGATTAAAATGAAACTGAAATGAAATATTGGCACAAAAGAAAAAATCAGTAAAATGAGGAAGCAAATGATTACTCTGTTTGGAATTAAGCTGAAAAGCAGCAGCACTGAAAAAACGGTGCCATTGAAAAAAAAAAAAATTGGCATTGAAAATAAAAAAGATGAAAGTGTGAAAACTTGATTGTGAGTTACACATTTTGATTTTCTTTGAAACTTTTTTCACGTTCCATTTGTTTTACTTTCATTACAGACATTTTCCCTACATTTATTTCAGATTAAAAATATTTTCAGTTACAATTATATATTTCAATGCCAATGTTTATTTTCATTTTCATTTTAAGCTGGCATTGTTTTGATGCTGTTGTTCATTGCTGGAGTTGTGTGTCCTGTTCGAAACCAGTTAAAACTCTAATCTTTGTTTTTCTTTAGACTTGGGAACTAATAAATGTTCCAATTTAAAAACGTAACAGCCCATGCTGCAAGATGCTAACATGTTCTGCAGAGCTTGGCCGTACAACTGAACTGCAATTTGTTGATTCTTTCTTCAAGCATTGACCTTCACGTAGATGTAGTCATTGCTAGTTTGATTCATTAGCTGGAAATTAATGCTTGCAGTAGTTCAACAACAGTTTCTGCAGCCAAGGCTAGAACTGCAGATTTAATGGTGTGAAGCCTGATAGCTCGTTTTGTTGATGTAGTGAACCATATCTCACACTTTCATTTTCATATCTGGTGCTACCTGCCATGTCTCTGGTATACCATCAGTTTGCTACTGATCTGGGGAAAGTCAGTTTTACTACATGGAAATTATAAAGTTGTACATTACCCACTGTGCAGTTTCAAAAAGGACTGTCTATGAAAAAGGAGAACAAATAATATACACTCCCCTCCAAAATTATTGCAAGACAGAGGCCAATTTCTTTCAAGTTTGCCGTTGACTGCAAAAATGTGGGTTTTACATCAAAAGACAAGACATCAACATTTCATCAATCAATCATTTCTGGGAAGCTGCACCGATATCTAATACCCAATTTAGAAAACAGCATTATTTTAGGTGGGTTACTGTATTGGAATAGACAGACACAGCTCGACGTGAGCAAGAGCTCCTTTGCTTCCAAAAACCGCATCAAACCTATGACCCACTGACATCATGAAACATTTGCATTCTTGTTTTGTGATGCTTTCAGCATAGCCTCTTTCACTTGTTGCTTATTTTGGTTCTTTCATTCTCTTCTTCAGCAGCTAAAATGAAAGCTCTATGGGAGTTTACGCATGGAGAATAACTTTTGCCATTCCAAAACCCTTCTATTTTGTTTTGGCGGTGTGTTTTGGGTCATTATCTGGCACAATGATGAAAGATCTGCCAGTCTGGTTGTGTCTTTCTTTAACTAGGCAGACAGAATTTTTCTTCAGGCTTCTAAGATTATTTTGCTGCCAATATCTGTTACATCATCAATAAAAATGAATGAGCCCGTCCCAGAAGAAGCCATGCAAGCTGAAACCATGACATTTCCTCCGCTGTATTTCACATATGAGCTTATATGTTTAGACTCATCAGCAGGTTGTTTCGTTCTCTACAACTACAGCCTCTCAAACTCATCAGTTTTGTCTCACAACTTCAGAGGCTCATTTCTTTACTTCTTGGACAAATTCCTGACTGGCTTTCTTGTTCCCCTTGCCAATGAGTGGTTTGCATCCTTTAGCATAGCCTTTACACTTTTGCCCATGAAATGTTCTGTGAATGGCAGCTTGTGACTCACTCCTGCTCTCTGGAGGTTGGCAATGATATCACTAGCGGTTGTTTTTGGTGCTTTTTTTTTTTAAAGATCTCGCAATGTTTCTATTGTCAGCCGCTGATTTGCTCTTCATTCTAATCTACCAGTTTGAGAGATATTTTAAAATAGTTGTGCTGGCTTTGGCAAATGTTAGTATAAAAGCCCTAATCTTCCATCTTCTCTGACCTTCACAATTGCTCAAATTTCATCTATAGACAGCTCTCTAGTTTTTATTTTAATTACACTTTTTCTTTATAAAAGCAGTCTAAATTCAACAATATGTGATGTTAGACATATCGGTGTAATAGGACACACTCGGGCAACAACACACACCTCTCAGTCACATGACCTTGAAGAGTTGGTGTTAAGTTACAAATGATACAATCCCGTGTGTTGTGGTCCAAGTCCAGATGTAACTACCAGGAAATAAAAGTTAGCTCACACCCTTCCTTTGATGTCACTCCCAAATGTTTGCAGTCTACAGGAAAATAAAGAAAAAAAGTTGGCCTCACCGTTCCTGTACATGTTAAGGTGAGTGTATGCAAGAAATGTTTTAAAGGCTATGAATACATAGTGCCATAAATGATTTTTTTTTCCACTGAAAATTGAGATTCATCATCTTTGTGCCCACGTAATAGAAGAGTTAATAACACGTGACTTTACAGCACATACAGCTGAAACAAATACTCTGTATAAAAAACACCTTTTGCACACTATCAAACATTAAATAAGGATGAATTTAGCTGTTTTCTGATAGTGGGGATGACCAAAATTAAATATATTTATTAAAAGCCACTATTGTGAGATATTATACATATTTTCCTTTTCTGGAATTCAAGAGTTCAGATATGTACACTAGGATTCACAGTCACAGCATTTTAATCTAAACGGAGTGACACTTATGGATATATTTTAAAGCAACACCTCAAACATACAGCTTCTTTCTTTAAAAAATAAAAACAAATCAGTCAAGGTATTAGTAAGAGAAGGCAATTATATGTACATATAAACAGCATGGGAATGTCAAACCATCATATTGTTCAGAAAGGGGACAGGTTCTTTGTCCCAAAGATGAACGGGTTTTTGGTGTGAATTTGTGAACCAACCCTACAACAAAAGTAAAAACCTTGTTAAGATACTGGCTAAACATGGAAAGACAGAGTCCTTATCTACACTAAGAAATGTCATTCACCGACTTTCCTTCATTTTTGAAGACATGTTTTTTGGTATGACTAAACCAAAACTGAATTGTTTGACCATAACAACCATTGTTATATCTAGAGGGAAAAAAGGGAAAGCCTCAAATCTAAACTTGTTTTACATGTTGTAATGGATTTTCTATTTTTGTATTTTTACCATTACATATCCTTGGGTAAATTTGAATGAATTCATACATTGCTACAAGTTTGCAGGCTCAGTATGGTCCTCTGTGGCCTTTGTTTTCTCCTTCAGCAGCTTGCTGCTGGTGGGCGTTCCTGATGTGCTGCTCGCTGATGCACCTGCGTGCAATTACCTCTATGATCGGAAGTATAAAGGAGGCTGCAGGACAACTTCTCATTACTTGATGTGCCAACATGATTGGTAGTGTCAAGCCTGATCCTTGTGAAAAATCTTCAGTTTCTTCCTTCACATCAAGCTCTCCTATCGGGTAAATTAACCAGTTTCTCTGCTGGGCCTCCCAGGTCAAGATCTCGCAGCAGAGTTCCAGACTCCTCCTTTAGCTCCTTCCTCACTCAGCCTCTAACAGCCTGCTCGCTCTCACCAACGCTCTCACCAACAGAACCCGCTCAAGCCATCGCTCGATCCATCCAACAAAATCCCGGCCCCGGAGGACAAACACCGCTGCCACGTCAGCTCCTTCCAGGACTGAAACGGAGTCCAGCACGCTCCTGTTACCTTAGACTTAATGGATTTCTAGTTTAAAAGAAACATTTTGAACTCATACCTGTGTCTGTGAGTTGGTTCTGCATATGGGTCCAAATATTACCCTCTAACATGACACTTGTAATATCCTGGCTTGTTTTGCACTTTGCACACTGTGCTGCTTCTCATCTTGGCAAGGATATCCTTGTAAAACAGATTTTCCTATCTTAATGGATGTTCTGTCTGGATAAATAAAAGATTAAACAAAAGCACTATCACATCTTCGAAAAACAGGGGTAACAGTGTTGAGTGGGGTATTGCAGCAGAGGGGGACTAGAGGACTTTGCAAAATTGATGACGTCACGAGGAGCAAATATTATGTGGAAAAACACCTCAAGTCACCATCAGCCAGGACATCAAAGCTGGGGTGCCAATTGGTCTTCCAAATGGAGAGAAAAGCAAAGCATATTCCCACTTAGTTATAAAATTTATGGGCAGAGCTAAAAATGTGTATGTGTGAGCAAGGTGGCTCACAAACTTGCCCAAGTTACACCAGTTCTGTCAGGAGGAATTGGTCAAAATTCCAGCAAACTACTGTCTTAAATTTTTGGAAGGATACCCAAAACAGTTAACCTGAGTAATAAAGTTTAAAAGACAATTCTGCCAAACACTTAGGAAATGTATTCTGAGGTTATAGAAAGTTTTTTACTTTTTTTATTTTTATTTTTTAAAGAAGCTTTTGCTACAACTGGCCAAATAAACAAATCTGTGTGACCCCACCTGTCGGGTAGAACTCTCTTGCTGTAGAAATCTGGGAGTCCATCCTCCAGCATACTGACTCCTCCATTCTCAGAGCAATGCTGTGCACACATAAACACCCACACACACGCAAACACAAAGAACAGGAAAGAGAACAACAAATGATCAGTCTGCCAAGTCTACTAAAAGCTGGAAGGATAACAAAAGGTGTGATCATTTCAAACGGCTGGCTGGTGAAGCTGAAACCAAAGCCAGCAGAAGCCCGTTTGTAAAACACCTCCTTTAACACACTGCCCCAAATAAATTTGCACAGATTTAGAAACGAGCTTTGAAAAAGACTGAAAAAACAAACTGCTCAGTTTGTTGATGCCCTGCGGCCCCTCGGGAGACGGCAGTTCGCTATTAACATTTGAGTCACAGAGACACATGTGGCAGCTTTCTACTTTAAAAGGAACTTATTTTTGGAAGATGCCTCTGGCAACAAACACAAGATGAATAACAAAAGTTCACACATAGAAATCGAGAGAAGGGAAAAACAAATCTCTCAAAATTACACATGTTGGGTTTATGGTCGAACCTCTCTCACCTTTATGAGTTTGAAAATGCAGCAAAGAGAAGTGCCCATCAAAGCCGACCATTTATTTTTCTACCAAAATATCCCTAACTGCAGAGCTGCTGAAACTCTGAACTGCTTTAAATCGAGACTAAAAACTCATCTGTTTAGAATTGCCTTTGAGTAAATGATTGTCATGCTTTATTGACCTATAATTTCAAATGTGATATTCTGTTTTTTGTGTGTCTTTTCTGTTTCGTTTTGTTTTTCCCCCCTCTATTTTAATCACCAAATCATGCAAAGCACCTTGAATTACCCTGTTGTTGAAAGTGTGCTATACAAATAAAATTGCCTTGCCTTGCCTAACAAACAGGGCTACAAAGGAGCAAACTAAGCCGCAGGGTTTGCACATAGTTGTAAAGTTGCTTAAGCTTAGCCAGACTGGATAGAGATTAATTAATTTCAATGTGTTGCCACAAATTTTCAAGTAGATTTAGGTCTGGACTTTGTGGCATTCTAACACATACAGTAAACATGCTTTGATCTAAATTGCCTCATTGTACCTCTGGCTATATGTTTAGGGTTTTCCTCCTGTTGGGAGGTTAACCTCCACCCGAGTTTTCTATTCTTTTGTGGCCCATAACAGTGTTTCCTCCAGGGTTGCCCTGTACTTTAGCTCTGGTCATTGACTCTGAACCTGCTTCACTGTCCCTGCTGCAGTAAGGCATCCCAAGAGCATTATGCTGCCACCACCATATTATAATGTGGTGATAGCCACAGGGGGGGGGGGGGGGTGCATGGTCCTACACACAGCGTTTTGCATGTAGGCTAAAATGTTTACATTTGGTCTTATCTAACCGGAGCACCTTTGTCAACATGTTTGCTGTGTCTCCTATATGGCTTGTAGGAAAACTAATGAGATAAATTGTTACAGTGCCTATAAAAAGTATTTATCCCCTTGGATGTTTTACCATTTTTATTGCTTTTACAAATCAATCATAATCAACAAAATTTGGTTCATTTGACAAAATAAAGCATACAAAATAAAACAGCCTAGGTCCCCGACCAGACCACATAAAAAACCTTTTAATGACAAAGTGAAAACTGATTACTACAAAAAACAGTCATAAGTGTCCTGGTGGCCTCTCTCACTAGTCTCCTCCTTTCACGGTCACTCAGTGTGTGAGTACGACCAGATCTAAGCAGATTTACACATCTGCCATATTCCTTCCATTTCTTGCTGATAGATTAAACTGAACTCCAGGAGATGTTCAGTACCTTAGAGATTTTTTTTTATATCCATCCCCTGACTTATACTTTTCAATAACATTATCTCTGATTTGCTTGGAGTGTTCTTCTGTCTGCATGCTGCAATGGTAACCAGGAGTACTGATTAACATATTTATATTTTATTTTATATTCATATTTTAATTAAATCAGTTTCACTTTGACATTAATGGGGTTTCTTTGTGAACTGTTTTGTCAAAAAAAGCAAGATTATGTTGATCATGATTGATTTGTAAAATCAATGAAAAGGCTATAACATCCAAGGGGATAATAACATTTTTAGGCACTGCATGGCTTTCTCAAAGTATTGGGTTTCTTCTAGTCTCTTTTCCTTAAATGCCTGATTTATGGAGTCCACAACCAGTACAGTCGGGCAAAAAAAGTATTGGCAGCCACCAATTGTGCAACTTGTCCCACTTAAAACGATGAGAGAGCCCTGTAATTTTCATCATAGGTACACTTCAACTGTGAGAGACATAATGTAAAGACAAAAACAAAAATCCAGGAAATCACATTGAATGATCTAAATATATATATATATATATATATATATATATATATATATATATATATATATATATATATATATATATATATATATATTAGGGATGCATCGATATGAAAATTTTGGGCCGATACCGATGTCCGATATTAATCCCGCTGTTATGGCCGATAACCGATACGCACCGATATGGTATACGGTATATTTCCCTACACTTTCGACACCGTGGAAAATCAACCACACCATCTACATCGCTTCTCTGCTTGAGTTAAACAGCCCCACATTCCTGTGCCGCATCACTATCGCTGCCACATGACTAAACAAACACCAAATGGATAACACCCCCCCGAAAAACAGACAAACGCCAAAAAGATGGAAATAAATAAACATTGGTTGTTAATATCGGCCCTGTGTTACTTATCGGACCGATGCCGATATGTTAAAAAACGGCTAACATTGCCCGATACCGATGTTGATGCCGATATATCGTGCATCCCTAATATTATATATATATATATATATATATATATATATGTGTGTGTGTGTGTGTGTGTGTGTGTGTGTAGACCAGAGAGCTGTCCAAGCACACCAGGGATGAGATTGTACACCTGTACAAGACTAGGATGAGCCAGTCTACAATAGGCAAGGACCTTGGTAAGAAGAGATCAACTGTTGGAGTAATTATTAGAAAATGGAATAAATACAACATCACTGATAATCTCCCTTGACACGGGGCTACAAGCAAGATCTCACCTTGTGTGGTACACAAGATCAGGAAACAGCCATGAACTACACAGGGGGAACTGGTCGATGACCTGAGGAGAGTTGGTACCACAGTAACAAAGGTTACCATTAGTAACACACTATGTCATCATGGATTAAAATCCTGCTGTGCTCGGAGAGTCTCCCTGCTTAAGCCAGCACTTGTCCAGGGCCGTCTAAAGTTGGTCAGATACCATCTGGATGATCCAGAGGAGGATTGGGAGATTGTCATGTGGTCAGATGAGAGCAAAATAGAACTCTTTGGTATAAACACCATTTGCCGTGTTTGGAGAGGGAAGAATGTTGAGTTGCATCCCAAGAGCACCATACCCACTGTGGAGCATGGAGGTGGAAAAATTATGCTTTGGGGCTGCTTTTCTGCAAAGGGGACAGGACGACTGATCCGTATTAAGGAAAGGATAGATGGGGCCATGTATGGTGAGATTTTGGACAAAAACCTCCTTCCATCAGTGAGAGCATTGAATATGAAACGTGGCTGGATCTCCCAGCATGACAATGATCCCAAACACACTGCCTGGGCAACGAAGGAGTGGCTACGTAAAAAGCATTTCAAGGTTCTGGAGTCACCAGACCTCAATCCAATAGCGAATCTGTGGAGGGAGTTGAGAGTCAAAACATCACAGGTCTGGAGAAGATCTGTATAGAAGAATGGGACAAAATACATGCCACAGTGTGTGCAAACCTGGTGAAGACCTACAGGAAACGTTTGACCTCTGTCATTGCCAAACAAGGATACATTACAAAATGTTGAGGTGAACATTTGTCATTGACCAAATACTTATTTTCTGCAACACTATGCAAATGAATTTTTTAAGTCAAACAATGTGATATCCTGGAATTTCTTTACATTCTGTCTCTCACAGTTGAATTGTACCTATGAGGAAAATTACAGAGCTCTCATCTTTTTAAGTTGGAGAACTTACACAATCAGAGGCTGCCAAATACTTTTTTATCCCCACCTTATTTGTTGTATTGACTGGTTATCCCACTTCAGCTGCAGATCTGAGATGATAGATTGAACAGAGCCCTGAGAGATGTTTAATTTATTCGATAACCTATCCCTTCTCCATAGCTTTATCCCTGACCTGTCCGCTATGTTCCTTGGTCTTCATGATGCCGTTTGTTTACTAATGTTCTCAAACAAACCTCTGAGGCATTCACAACAGCTCTATTTAAAATGAAATTACATTACTCATAGGAGGACTGTGATTATTTAAATTATACACACTTTGGTCTCTGACCACTACTGTGTGTTTTTTAACATCACCAGTTTTATCCAGCAGGAGATCTCTGTGAGAACTGTCAGGAAGCATCATCTAACCCCTGAAGTGGCTGCAGGTTCTCTTGAAGTTTTTGAAAGGATAGCTCCTATTGCTTTACCTGCCCCCTGTGATTTTATGGTCAATGATTTTAACAGTAGGCTTCAGTCCGCTCTCGACCTGCTTGCTCCACTAAAAGTTAAAAGTACACACTCAAAACGTGCATCGCCTTGGAGAAAGGAAGACCTCAAAAAGACTAAAGAGAAATTGCAGGGTGGCAGAGAGAAAATGGAGGAAAAATAAAATCACGATAAACTATCAGATATATACAGAACTTCTCAACAATACAATAGCGCAGTAAGAAATTCAAAAAATGCATACTTTTTCAAAATCATCTCAGATCATAAAATAATCCCAAAATTATTTTTTCCACCATTGACAACATGTTTAACCATGTTTCTTATGCACTTTAGGAAACCCCCTCACATGCTCTCTGTAAGGAGTTTGCAGACCACTTTAGATGGAAGGTAGAGACAATCAGATGTAATATTTTATCTTCTCAAAGTAACATGGTTTTAGAAAAATCTGAGCGTGTGTCTTCACCAGAGGAAACGCTGGACAGTTTTGTCCTGGTAGAATCTGGGATTCTTGATAAAGTTTTCTCCTCAGAGAGGCCCAACACATGTGTTTTGGACCCGATTCCCACTTCATTTTTTAAGGCATTTTATGGATCTTTTAGAGATGAGATTTTAACCTTGATGGATTGCTCCCTTCTGATGGGAGTCTTTCTTGCTGCCTTTAAAGGGGCGGTGGTGAGGCCCCTGTTGAAGAAGAGCAATTTAAATTTTAATGATTTTAACAACTTTCAACCATTAAGTAAAACTTTAGAAAAGCTTGTTTTAATTCAACTTACTGATTTTATTAATGTACATAATGTCCTATAGAAATTTCAGTCTGGTTTTAGGGTGAACCCCAGCACCAAGACTGCCCTTTTGAGGATTTTTTATTATTTCAGATCAAACTATGATGCACACAGGGTGACAGTGTTGGTTCTACTGGATCTAAGCGCTGCCTTTGATAGAGTTGACCACACTATTCTTTTAACCTGTTTAAAACAGATTGGCCTCTAAAGTGCTGTTCACAAATGGTTCATATCCCATCTTAACGACGATAAATACCTGATCCTCTAAGGTCCACAAGATTACATTTGGTGTTCCCCAGGGTTCAATTTTAGTCCCAGTGCTTTTTAACCTTTACATGGCAGAGTCATCAGAAGACATTGAGTCAACTTTCACAGTTTTACTGTTGATAGATAGTTGTACATCTTTATGTCTCCCGATGACACACGGCCAATGGATGCACTTTTTAACTGCATTTTAGACATCAATTCCTAGATGACTGAAAACTTTCTCCAGCTCAACCAAAACAAAACTTACATTTTTTGTCATCGGTCCTGAGGCACAGAGCGAGAAACTTTTACCAAAAACTACAATCACTGTTTTTTAATCCTTCTATACAAGTGAAGAACCAGGGCGTGATTTTTGATTCTGAGCTGACTTTTATAACTCAAATTAAAAACATTACTAAAATTGGTTTTATCATCTAAAGAACATCTACAGAGTCCGCCCCGTTCTCTCTAGGGCCAACACAGAGACACTGAAGAATGATTTTATCACCAGTAGAATTGATTACTGTAATGCCCTGGTTTCTGGTCTTCCCAAAAAGAGTATCTCAGGTTTACAACTTCTACAAAATTTAGCAGCGCGTGTCCTGACGAAGATCAGGAGGTGGGTGCTCATCACATCCGTCATAAATTCATTGCATTGGCTCCCTGTATGTTTTAGGATTGATTTTAAACTTCTTTTAAAGGTTTTTAAGTGCCTTAATGGTCTAGGGCCTTCTTATCTTTCAGAACTGCTTTTCCCACATGAGCCTTTACAGTCTCTGCGCTCCTCTGGCAGCCGTCTCCTTGTTATCCCAAAAGTCAGGACACACACTCACGGTGAGGTGTCTTTCTATTATTATGGCCCTCACCTCTGGAACGGGCTGCCGGAGAACCTCAGACAACGTTCCTGTCTTAAGAGCAGGCTCAAGACTCACCTTTTTAGCTTAGCTTTTAACTATTTATTATTTATTATAGTCTATTTAACTGCTCTGCGTGTTTTATTAGCCTATATTTTATCAGTGTTTTACTACTTAGTCTTCTCATATATTTCCACTGTTTATTTTTATATTTGAAATTTCTATTTTAATCTTCCTTCCAGTGTTTCCTCTGCAGGAGCCCTCTGCCTCGTGAGCGGTGGTCGGATGTGACTGCCTGGGTGCTCCACAGATAGCGCTTGGGTGGAGGTGGGGGTCTCTGCCTTGCCTCCTCTGGGGTCCCTGTGTCAGTGCCTTGGCTGCTGCGCCTTTGATGGTGTTTCCTTACCTTACCTGGCTCATCTGTACTCGGACAGATGTCCCTATTAAAGTTGCTCTTGAGTGTGTGTGCATGGGGGTTGGATTAGGGGGTAGGTGTGTATAATTGTGATAATGCTTTTAAATCTGTGGGGGAGGGATGGGAATGTGGTTTAAATGGGTCATCTTTAATCTGTAGTGCACTTTGAGTTGCAATCTTTGTATGAAAATCAATTTTTTAAATAAAGTTTATTTAATTGATTGATTGATTGATTGATTGATTGATTGAGTCAGCAAATATTACCTTTTTTTTCCGGTTATTAATCATGCATTACTTTGTGTTGGTCTATCAGAAAAAAGCCCAATACAACACCCTCATTTTCGTTTAAGGTGGATGATTACTCTTGCAATGCAACCACTTGCATATGCTCACATCATGTAAGAGGGTCTACTCACAGATTCAGGAGGAATGTGTCCGGTTCTGTGTCGCCGTGGTGGACGTGGTCTGACATGGGTCACGTGACGTAAAGGTGAGCCGTTGGTGGGGAGAGTGGAAAGGCATTCCCAAGATGCAGAGTGAGTGAGAGAAGTCGAGTGGGAAGGAGCAGAAGGAGTTGGAGAGGGACTGGGCTCATCGCCTAAACCTGTGAGACAGGAATTAATTGGGACAAAGATCTCTTTATGTTATCACAATTGACCTGCAGCACATCAAATATTCATCTGCTTCTGCTTCAGTTAAATCTGACGTTGGAATTGAGGCAGAAGACTCACTCATTCTGGTGGAGACGGGACGAATTCTTCTAGTTCTGGAGCTTCGCTTTTTGATTGCCATGGTATCCTTTACCAAGGAAGAGAAGAAAGTTATGGACACAGAAGTACACAAATATAGTGCCTTGCACAACCATTTATACCCCTTGAAGTTCCTGGCCTGCATGCAAACCAAGTATGGTGGAACAAGTGTGGTGGAAATATAACACACACCATCCCCACTGCAAAAGATGGTGGTGGCAGCATCATGCTGTGAGATGGTTGTCTTTTACAGCAACACCAAAGGTGGTCAGAAATAATAGGAAGCTTGCTGAATACAAATGCACACCACACTTTAAAAGCAATTGAACGTTTTTTTTGTAATGCAACAAAATGTCGAGGGGTATGAATAGAATTGCAAGGCACTAAGCGTGTGCTTTGTATCCAAAACTACAGTACATTTAAACTATAATGGGAAATTTGGTATGTTAGTGGGATCTATATTAAAGTCTGGATCAATGTTACACCAAAGGATCTCATAACTTACATATTTAGGCTTCCCATCATATCATCACGATTAGCAAACACTTACTATTCCCAAGTTCACTCCAAATTCCTCATCAGGGAAATCCAGAGATTCAACAAGTCTTGAATGTCTGACAGATCGTCTACCCGTCCCAACATCATCCCAGCGCTTCACCTGAGAGACCTGTCGCAGCTGATGCAACACACATCAACAACACACATCAACAACATTCAACACCACATTCATTCAAATTTTCACATCAGTCAAAATATTGTCCTTAGGAGTGTCCTAGGAGAGGTGAGTCTGTGCCTCCATCTATGAGGTTCACAAACAGAGCAAAGGGTGATTTGGTTTTGGAAAGCCAGAGACAAACATGAATTAAACTCAATTTCTTGATCATTAAAGCAGAGCGAGGGATGATGGAGGACAGGCTGGCACTGCAGCAAAACACAGTGAGGAGAATGAGACATAACAGTGGAGACGGTGAGTGGAATGTAAAGCAGAGCTGGGCAGGCAATGCTGCTTTCAGAACTCTTTCTTGGGCTGCTTTTCAGCCATGTTCATTTTAAATCAGTGATGGTGGTGAACACTAAAATTAGTGCCACTTTGACATAACTGCAGATATCACAGGTTTCAAGTTGTTCAAAAATATTTCTAATGCTGTTTTTGTTTCAGTTTACATTTCTATCTTCACAGGGTCACTATGAAGGTTTTATTTTCATCGAAGTTCAGTTGCATAAAGGTGTTAGTGAAAGCAAAATGGTAATCCATTTAAAAAATGTATGAATGCCTTTACCTATCTTTTATGCTTTTAATATGCAAACTATAACAACATCTTCTAAATTATTCTATTAACTCTTTTAATTTAATAACACAACAATTTGACCTTTAATGAAAATAGTTCTAATTATGTTTTGAATATGTCAATAAAATTTAGCTTTGAGGCTAAGCATCAAGAGTATTCTAGAATATTTTTTGAAGGAGAGATTCGTCACAATTAGTAAA
The DNA here is from genome assembly GCA_963556495.2 of Valencia hispanica. NCBI lineage: Eukaryota > Metazoa > Chordata > Actinopteri > Cyprinodontiformes > Valenciidae > Valencia > Valencia hispanica. Next base: position 38,383,684 of record OY747712.1, read on the forward strand.
AACTTTTTCTGGTAAAAAAAAAAAAAAAAGAGTATGTAAAATGACAGAGGTAAAATTAGATTACGATTAGCCAACAGCTAGCAACTAGCATAGAACTTAGCATGCAGGATGTAGTCGAATTAATAACAAGGTGTTATTTACGGTCTAACTCAAGTTCTCAGTTAAGCCTCTAAACAAATAATGAAGTTTAATCAAACTGAAACAATATTTGCCAGGACAGTAATACTTTGATTCAATGAGAAAACCAGTCAGAGAAAGAGATGGACAGACAGCTCTGTAAAAATGAAAGTTAACAGCATGGAATGGACTTCAAATAATGTTTCCATGCCTCTCAAAATAGTCCTGAAAAAAAAAACAAGCATACATCATGAATGGATAGCTCGTAGAATAACCTTTGGTAGCAATATTTCACGAAATGTCTTGAAAAAAGTGGACCTTTTAATATTTCATCAATCCTCATATTGCTGTAGAACAGCACTTTAGTACATTTAAGTCTGCACAATACTACGTGAGGCTATCTGTGAAAAAAAAGAAAAAAAAGCATAGCCACACATTTGACCTTAGAATATGTTGGTATAGTGTGGAGTTAACTGTCAATTTCATGACTGCAAACTGACTGAGTGGCCCTTAGTGCCGGAAAACAAGCCCAAATTATGAGCCCTCCACTCTCGTGTTTGAGTCATAGGGAGAGTTTAAAATGTGTTTTGGTTTTCCCCATACATCTAGCTGTGCATTATAAGAGAATGTCTCATCTGTTCAAATGACTTTGTGCGAGAAGTTTTCTAGGTGAAAATTTGCAAAACTAATTCATGCAACCGATTATTTTTTTAGAGAGAGAAAAACATTTTTCTGAAACTTCTTTAAAACAGGTCTTAATTATTTAGCCCTTTTTCCTCACTGTATGGTCATAAACTTTAAAGGGGACTATTTATGTTTCAATGTTTTCATCCTTTTGTGTTGAAATTTGGGTCTCTGCTGCCTCTATAAACATTCCAAACATAAATAAAAACCAACAATACATTTTTTGGCAAATTTTTGCTGTCAGAAATCTTGTCCTTTTACAAGCCGTTTGAAAAAGTGCCTCATTGTGACGTCACATAGGGGGAATTTGCATATAACCGCCCCTCACCGGTCAAACCTCACCCACCACTTCCATGCTATTATCCTGCATGGCAAACCCGCAGCCTAGTAACAATATGGGTGGGTGTGGTCTGTAACCGCTAATTTGCATAAAAGTGACAGAGCCCTCTGTACAGCTCATTCTGAAAGGGACTGAAATTGTCAAGAATTGACAAAATTACTCTTACAATCCTTCTCGGCATTGTGTTAACAAGTCAAAATACTACTTTCTCTATAACAGTAAAAAAAAACATTTAAGCACTACTTTTACTACTTTGAAAAATGAAACTGAAATTCCAAACTACAACAAACACTGTTTTCTACCATCTAAAAGAAGTCATGCATTAAAGGTATATTACCAGTACCAGGGTTTTATGAGTGGTGTAGAGCTCCTGTAGGATCTGATCCACAATAGAGTTTGTCAGATAGGAGACCACAGAGAGCTTCACCTCCCTTCACACAAAGAGGAAAAATGAAGACATGACAGTTCAATCAGAAAATTCTCTGTAGTTCTCCATTTTTGGAAGCTTTTAACATGGCGCGTTTCTTACTCCAGAGCTTGGTTGATATCTTCAGCTGCTCTCTCCATCAGAGCGCTGCGGATGGCTGAGCGAGGGATGGAAACTTGTTCGGAGATGGAGGAGAGAGGGGGGCTGAGTCTCTCTGCTGCCGAGCAGGACATGGGACACAACTCTCGACAGAGAGACACCATGGAGTCTACCACCACCTGAACGAATGACACAATAATGAAAGTAAAAGTAACGACAAGGAATTGTAAAAAGTATTTCTTTCTTTAACTGCAAAGTTATCGTTAGTTTTTCAAAATTTGTTCATGGCTGTCTGCGCAACACAGCTGTTCATTGTATTATTAAGCGAATAAACCATATGGTCTGTTCATACAGATGTTTCTTCCTCTGTTAGACACAAACAGCTGGAAAATTTCAACTTTGAAACTTATCAGCATTTAAACTTATTAAACTTTGCAGATATGATCCAGAGACATTCCGATTTTCCTCAAATAAAGCATTTTCAACCCTTTCTAAATGATTTTCATAGGAAACAACGTCAACAGTTTCCTTGCAGTGAATTTAAATGCCGTAATTCTTTTTAAGTCAGCAAACCTTCGCTGCGCACAGCATTAATAGGCAATTTAAATGCAACCAGTTCACTACTATTTCAATCACAAATGCATAAAGGAAAAGAATGGTTCTGGGGGGAAAAAAAACAGCGACTGCTCCTCCAGGTTTACCTGCAGCTCTTTGTCTGCAGCCTTGGCCAGCTCTCCAGCCAGCGTGTCCAGGCGCTGTTTGACGGGGCCATCCACTGACAGGACATGGGCCAGCTCGCACAGGGATGGGTACAGCTGATGGATACACAAACATTCCACGTTCATCAAATTAAATCTAACTATTTGAACAGAAGATATGGCTTTCACAAGAATCGAGGTCCATTCTGAATTACACTCAATGAGAACTATATAAAAAAATATATGATTCACAAATTTTGAAAGAGTGATCTCATTAATGGGTTCCTCAAAGTAAGAGTATTACTCTTTTTATTACAGGTTGAAGGCATATTCTTTTAACACAATAATTTTTAAGCAGCACCAGTATCCCAGCCACTGACGATGAAGAACATATGAACTGAATTATATGGCAGAAATAAATGGTAAGACACTGTACTGCTAATTGCAAGGTTGACAGTACAATTCAAGAGACTCTTAGCATAGCCATACTGATATCACTTAACTCCACCCAAGCGGTCTTCCTATTCAGCAACTGGTTCCACTACAGCAATTTTAAACAACTAATCACATTTTTCAAATACATCAAATGCAAAAGTATAATTACGATCAGAATAATTTGTGAGAAAATGTATTTTTCAGGAATCCCAACCATGAAAATATAACAAAATCAGTCAATATTTTTGCTAAATTTTACAAGCATTGTTTGTTTGTTTTTTCAAATATGTAACTAGTGTTTTGTTAAATAGTGTCATCTAAAAAAAAAAAAAGAAAAGAAAAAGGTTCCGCTTTTAGAGAAATCCTGGATTCCTTTCAATGAATGACATAGTGCCAAGGAAAGTTAACCCTCGCTAATCAGGTTTTATTCATTTTGACATACATGATGATATAATGATACAACCAACTTCTTTCCAGCTTGTGCAATGCACCAGTAGGCTACCACTCACAGCAAAAGACTCCCACAGCCTTATACTACCACCACCATGTTTGACATTTTGTATAGGTTTCTTAGGTCAAAAATTCTTATCTTGAATTCTTTAAACATTGTAGCCAAATAACTGAAGATCTAATCTCCTTCTTACCAAATGTCTTGAATTTGTGGGTAGCAGTTTGGAAAGACGGTTGACATTTGGGCAAAACTGGGTTTTCTAAAGGGTCAATGATCTCAATCATATACTAAAACTGGTCTTGGAATGGATTCAAGAAAGACAATATTAAACCTCTGAAATTCCCTGTTACTTGAATTTGAGCCTGTGCGATGAAATTGAGTCTATGGGGAGAAGTGAAAATATACAGATTATCAATTAATCATTCCGTCCTGGACATTTTAGTGTAAACTGTTATTTAAAGCAGTTTTTTCATTATAGTTTTTTTTAGAACCAGGCTTAAAACATGCTGACCATACACACTATTGGCAGCAGTGCAAGCAGGAAGGTTGGATAATAAGTTCACAGACAATAGAATTATCCCCCCCTCCCACACTTTTTTTTAAGGTGAAGCAAAGAACACTTCTGCGTTTGTGTTCGCCTCTCACAATAGGATTCAAAGCTTTAAGTTCCAGGATGAGTCTTTGGATTCTATACATCGGCATGGACCAGATCCTTGTTAACCCCTCTAAGACCCAGTGTTGTAATATTACAACATCTCTATTTAATCTAAAAAATCTACAATTGTTGACTTTTCTGCTGTTGTTTTTCACCCAACCTTAGAGATAGAATTCTTTGTTCGAGCTTCGACTGCTATTGGATAGGAAATTTGCATACAGGCTGAGCATGAGCATATCGGGGTCTGCCAGGGTTACACTATAAAAAAGCTTAATTTCAATTTGAATGGTCAACTGAATCCATGTTACTTTCTTCCATCAACACTTTTTGCCATTTTTATCGTATCTCCTGTTTTGCTACACAGGAAAATGACACTCAATTTTTTTTTTTTTTACCTAGCAACTTATTTCTATAATAATTGCTTGTTTTGCAATGATTAAGGCAATAAAAATACTGCCATTATATTGCTCAGGTGTTTTTGTTTTTTGGCAACCCAATACTTTAAAACTAGTTCTGCACTATAAAGAATGGTATCAAGTTTTGGTATCCAGTTTGAAATGTTGGTATCATTAACACCTTCATAGTTATTAATCTAATTAGGAAACAGACATGAATTCGTTATCTTTTTGCTGCTGTGTATGTGCCAAACTGTAAGGCTCAGGCGCAGGTCTGGTTTTCAAATAATCACTGGTAGCAGTACATTATATTTTACAAGAGGATGCTCAGTACTCGCTGCACTCATAACCCACTCCACATCTTCTGTTTTCCCCTACTCTGGGGCTTTTGATTGGTGCATTGATATTTGGGGTATAAATACTTAACCAGCATTCACCTAGAGCTGACTCATTTGCTTTCATCTACTTCAAGCATAGTTTAAGAATGCATGGAACCTTTAATAATTGCCATTTGTCTGTAGCTGCTGCTGATTTCATTTACATCCAATCAAAAAACCATCCCAGCGCTACCATCCTGCTGTTTGAGCTTTTATAAATTCTGTCCGTACACACTAACTGCTGACCTGACGGCTTATTTAACTAATTGACTGAATATTTAACCAATGAAGATTCATTATAGGGGAGATTCACAGCTTGAGCCAAATTCTTCAAAATTACCCCTTATGGACTTCTCATTATACACTCAATAACATAATAGTCCATGACTAATTAAGCACTATCAATACCACTGACTTTCATTCACTTTTTATAGGAAGGATCTATCCTAAATCCTGCATTGCTGTATGCGTGTACTGACCAAGTGGTTACCACATCCAGAATGCAACATTGAGAGCATTTTTTTAACACTGCTCTGAAGAAAACTTTTCAAATCTGAATTTTTCATGTACAGCTTTTGAAATTAATGCAGTTCAAACATTCCACGCGGAAATATTCTATATCTGTAGAAGCTTACACAAGGGATTTCCAGCCAGTTTGTAGACGCAGTATGTAGCTAGGTCATATATCAGATGTGTAGAAACGTCTTCTGAAGTTTATATTCATGACTAATTTAAATGTTCCAATGTTTTTCCAAATTTCAAAGACTGGAGACAGAACTTTATTTTATGTGTCTGGATTAGTCATTTTTGAATATTTTTTAGCTTCCTGAAGTGCGTCGGTCTATGCAACAGTATATGAAGAAGTTGGGAAGAATTCAACTTTATATTCAGATTACAGGAGTACTCTGCTGTTTGCGCACTGCTAGTTCCCTTTCATTTACTTTAACACTTAAAACTACAGCAGTTACAGTGCCTTGCAAAAGTATCCTTAAACTTTTCCACATTTTGCCCCATTGCAAAAATAAACTTCAACATATTTTACTGTGACTTTATATAAGAGACCAACATAAAACTGTGTGTTGTGAAAAGTATACATCAGCTGTGAACAGCTTCCCAGTCCCTGCTAAGGAAAAGTCTCCCCACAGCGTGAGGAAATATAAAAGCTGCAGAACAAGCCAGCTTTTCAACATAAACAAAGTCACAGAACTCTCACCCTGCCCGTCGGCTATCATCCCTAGGCCACGCCCCCCTGGTATGAGAACGCGCATTGTCACAGTAAACAAGAGAGCGCAAAACACCAGTCGCAGTTTTCGTGAAGCAATATAGCGGAATCACCTGTAAGTGAAAGATGTACAATATAAACACGAATACCTAACATAAATCATTCATTTTGATAGCAGCCGGCTGTTTCTCCTTCTGTGACATTATTGAGCGGAGAACCTCTCACACCAGTGGATTTCTGTTGCAAAATGTGGCCGCCTGTAATGAGTGGACCCAGGTAAATTCTGATGTGGGCTTGTCCGGTGAGACCGACAACCGGATAGTCCAATCGTTGGTTTCGGACCGAGCCATGTTATTTCCGTTTTTCTTTTTTTATCTCCACAAAATATTTATAGATATACCATGTTAGATCTTAGTTAAAAGGCATGAAAAAAATATTTAAGCTTTTTTTTTTTTTTTTTTTTGCATATTTGCCATAGCAGCCTTAAGGATGATTTGCAGGGTTAGTTTTGTGCCACACATAGCATTTTACATTTAAGCCTTAAAGATACATTTTTATGTATTTTGATCTAATCCGACCAGCACACACATGTTTGTTTTGTCTCCTTCATGGCTTGTGGCAAACTCCGAACAGGACCACCTGTGTCCAGTCAACACATTCCATCTGACATGTCTTCTAAGATTTGCAGTTGTACTATACTCTTTCCATTCTCAGGTAATGGATTAAAAGCATGCTCTTTGAGATCTCTGTGAGAAAATGTCTATTTTAAAAAACCTAACCCTGCTGCTTAAACTAAGAAGGCTGGTGTCAAAGCCAGAATTGAGATGGTTATTCACGCTTTTATTTCATCTAGACTAGAGTATTGTAACTCACTTTTCACATGCATCACATAAAACAACTCTTCATCACCTGTAGAGCTTTGTCCAAAGCTCTACAACAAGAAAAGGAAGAGCTCACATCACTTCTGTTTTCATGTTTTTGATCATTTTAGAATTTATTTTAAAGTCCTGACTTTAACTTCGAGGGTCCTGCATGGTCAAGCTCCTTCATATATCACAGATCCTTCATTTATCACGGATTTGTAAAATTTGCATGGTCCAATTCGAGCCCTCAGGTCCTCAAACCAAAATCTACCCCTAGCCACAAAATTCTAATACGAGAGGGGAACAGTCTTTCCAGTGTTTACCTCGATTCCTGGATTGAGTAATGAGTTTTCTCAGTTTTCTTTTATTGTCTTCAGAATCTTGACTTTAACAAGCAGCTAAAGACATTCCTATGTAAACACACTTTTCCTTAAAACATTTTCAAATATTGTATGTGTTCTAATTATTTGTATCTTTATTAGGTTTTTTGTCATTCATTCATTTTATTTTAATCACATTTGAATGTTTATATTCTCTCTGTGGGCCACATTGTGATTTTTATCTCTGAAATATGCTATATGGCTAAACTTTTCCCAATAACTTACTCCTTGGTCTTTATCGTGCTGATTTGTCGTATTAGTGTTAGAGGGTGCACACCACGATGATAATTTGTATAGAAGTAGCAAAAATTATGTATAGATTTTCTTGGAAATAAAGGAATCTGAATCTGTCGCTCAGAACTTTAGCAGAACCTAAACAACAATTAGCCAATTGTGGCTTTTTTCCCATATGACTTTTATTCATAATTTGCTTAGTTGCTTATTTACTTATTTGCTCTACTTGTGATTTTTACTTCCAATCCCACTGAAACCTACAGCCTCCCATCTAATTGCCTTTGTGTTATTATTTTGTTTGTTTGTTTTTCACAGTAAAAGTCATAAATTGTCATCAGCGTTTCTGGTTTATTGATTTTATTGGGTTTTTTTGTGCTAAATTAATTATGAAAAATACATATGAAGATGCTAAGCTTTTTTTTGTTTAATTGCTGAAACACAGTTAAGTTATTCAAACACAAATTGCAAAGTTAATACAATATCTAATCACTGTAGCTTTCAAACTTTTTTTGCAAATGTGCAAAGTGCTCTAATTCATAAATATGTAAAAATTGCACCATTACATTATTTTTGTGTAGCTATGAACATACTGCTTTTTACTCAAGCATTGAAGTGTGTCAAAGACAAAATTTGGTAGAAATATTATCCACCCCCAGCCCCCCTCTCACACAAACAAACAGAAACAGCTCACTCACAGCTCTGGAGTTTCTGGCCTCTTTGAGGATTTGTCTCGCCGTCTGGACCTCGTCTCCATCTTCGCAAGCCTTCAGGACACAAAGCTGCTGCTGCACCCTAACACAGAGACGCTCCATCACCTAAGATACATACAGTAATATTAATATTATCCCTAATAATTCACATACACATTTTTTTCTCTTCCTAAGTGCACATGCTGACATAGACCTGTTCAGCGGTGCTGGTGACGAGACCCTGGTGCAGCCTTAGTGCCTGCTTCTGGGAAAACCGCTGAGTCTGGTTGTTCCTGAGCAGTGCACGTTGGATCTGTCCCACACACAAATACAGAAAAAATCTAAATAAGAACAAGAGGTGCAGTGATGATGGGTGTTTACAAAGCACAGCACGAATGAGAAGAAAGGTCAGTTTGCATGGTAATCAGGAAACAGGACTTAGATGCACAGACATAGAGAGGAATGACTGATTTGTTTTCCTGACTCAGCAGATGGAAAACATCCCTACATCATCAACTTTTGCAAAATAGAAGATTACTTAGGGAATTATGGGGTTCAGACAGTGTGGGGGGAAACAAAACGCTAATTTCAATCATTTTTATTAGAAATTCAGAGACTAATGTTACCGTAGATGTGACTCGACATTACGAGAGCCTGCAGAAATCCCATTAAAGAGCACTGGTGCTCAGATATTAGATTTTTTTCCCCCATGAGTTGTTAAGGAAGCAGAGTTTGACATGTAATGTTAACAGACTGCAGCTTAAAAACCCAGAGAGCAGCAAAAGATGTAGATATCAATAATACTGAGTAAGGCCAGATAACTACACCATTCAGAACTGAAGAATAGAAATTCAAGTACTGATTTAGTCGAGGTCAGTTTGCATTCATTCACACTCCTCACTGTATAGTCGCACATTCACAGATTCCATCTAAATTCAGAATAAGTTTAATATAAGATTGGATCTTACTGATAAAAAAATAATGATTCAGATGTGGTTTCATGTAGAAAGTACACTACTATGAAAAATGATTCTCACTGGAGTGCACAATGTCCGGAAACATATTATTGGGATACTTTTGCTGAACATGTGATGACAATAATAATTAAGACATTTTTCTCTGATTCTTTTCCTTATAAACATCCCTGTTTATAGACTTCAGCATCACAGCCCCAATTTTTTTCAATATTTTTGTCTTTTAATGTATATTTTAGTATGCAGTTATGTGCAGCTCTTTGGGGTTATCTCTAAGTGCTTTATAAATAAAGATTTTATGGTATGGTACATCAAGCGTCGGCATGAAGAGCATGCAAATGCTGATCCAATGGGCTAGACATATTAATTCTTGCAGATATGACTTTTTTACAATTTGTTACAAACATACTGTATTGCACTTTGTTCAGATTTTATGCTGTAGACAGACAAAATAGGGCATAGTTCTGAAATGGGAGGTAGATGATATGTGGCATTTGTATTTAGCCCCCTT